>JAIZAY010000751.1:0-31613 GCA_029531755.1 Holothuria leucospilota | reverse complement strand
CCCCCCCCTCTCCCCCCCCCTCCCCCCCCCCCCCCCCCCCCCCCCTCTCCCCCTCCCTCCCCCCCTCCCCCCCCCCTTCCCCCCTCCCCCCCCCCCTCCCCCCCCCCTCCCCCCCCCCCCTTCTCCTCTCCCCCCCCCCTTCCCCCCCCTCTCCCCCCCTCCTCCCCCCTTCCCCCTCCCCTCCCCCTCTTCTCCCCCCCCCCCTCCCCCCCCCCCCTTCCCCCCCCCCCCCCCCCTCCCCCCCCCTTCCCCCCCCTCCCCCTTCCCCCCCCCCCCCCGCCCCCCTCTTCCCCCCCCCCCCCCCCCCCTCCCCCCCCCCTCCCCCTCCCCCCCTGTCCCTCCCCCCCCTCCCCTCCCCCCTTTCCCCTCCCCCCCCCCCCCCTCCTCCTCCCCCCCCCCCCCCCCCCCCCCCCCCCCCTTCCCCTCTTCCCCCCCCCCCCTTCCCCTCCCCCCCCCTCCTCCCCCCCCCCCCCCCCTGCCAACCCCCCATTTCCTCCCCCTCCCCCCCCTCTCCCCCCCCCCCCCCCCTCCCCCCCTCTCCCCCCCTCCCCCCCCCCCCCCCCCCTTCTCCCCCCCCCCCTCTTCTCCCCCCCCCCCCTCCCCTCTCTCCCCCCCCCCCCCTCCCCCCCCCCCCCCCCCCCCCCCCCTCCCCTCCCTCTCCCCCCCCCCCCCCTGCTCCCCCCCCCCTCCCCCCCTCCCCCCTTCCCGCCCGCCCCCCCCTCCTCTCCTCCCTCCCTCCCCTCCCCTCCCCTCTCCCCCCCCCCTCTCCCCCCCCACCCTTTCCCCTTCCCCCCCCCTCCCTCCTCCCCCCCCTTCCCTCCCCCCCCCCCCCCCCCTCCCCCCTCTCCCTCTCCCCCCCCCCCCTCCCCCTCTCTCCCTCTCCCCTCCTCCCCCCTCTCCACCTCTCCCCCCCCCCCCCCCCTCCCCTCCCCCTCCTCCCTCCTCTCCCTTCCCCCTCTCCCCCCCCCTCCCCCCCCCTCCTCCCCCCTCCTCACCCTCCCCCTCCCCCCCCTCCCCCCCCCCTCCCCCCCCCCCTTCCCACCCCCCCCCTCTCCCCTCCTCCTTCCCCCTTCCTCCCCCCCCCCCCTCCCCCTCCCCCTCCTCTCCCCTCCTCCCCCTCTCCCCCCCCTCCCCTCCCCCCCCCCCCCCCCCCTCTCCCCCCCCCCCCTCCCCCCTCCCCTCCCCCTCCCCCTCCCCCTCCCCCCTCCCTCCCCCTTTCCCCCCACCCCCTCCCCCCCCTCCCCCTTTCCCCCCCTCCCCCCCTCCCTCCCCCTTCCCCCTCCCTCCCCCCCCCCCCTTCCCCCTCCCCCCTCCCTCCCTCTCCCCCCCCCCCCTCCCCCCCCTCCTCTCCCCCCCTCCCCCCCCCCCCCCTCTCCCCTCCCCTCTCCCTCTCCTCCCCCCCCTCCTCCCCCCTCCTCCCCCCTCCTCCCCCCCCTCCTCCCTCCTCCCCCTCCCCCCCCCCTCTTCCCTCCCCCCCTCCCCCCCCCCCCCTCCCCCCCTTCCCCTCCCCTCCCCCCTCCCCCTCCCCCCCCCCCTCCCCCCCTCCCCCCCTCTTCCCTCCCCCGCCTCCCCCTCCCCCCCCCCCCCCCCCCTCCCCCCTCCCCCCTCCCCCCCCCCCCCCCTCTCTCTCCCTCCCCCCCTCCCCCCTTTCTCCCCTCCCCCCTTCCCCTTTCCCTCTTCTCCCCCCTCCCCCCCCCCCCCCCCCTCCCCCCCTCCCCCCCCTTCTCACCCCCTCCCCCCCCCTCTCCTCCCCCCCTCTCCCCTCCCCCTCCCCCTCCCCCCCCCCCTCTCCCCCCCCCCTCCCCCCCCTCCTCCCCCTCCCCCCCCCCCCCCCCCCCCTCCCTCTCCCCCCTTCTCCCCCCCCTCTCCCCTCCCTCCTCCCCCTCCCCCTCTCTTCCCCTCCCTCTCCCCTCTCCCCCCCCTCCCCCTTCTCTCTCCCCCCCCCCTCCCTCCCTCCCCCCCCTCCTCCTCCTCTCCTCCCTCCCTCTCCCCCTTCTCCCCCCCTCTCCTTCCCCTCTCCTCCCCTTCCTTCCCTCCCCCCCCTTCCCCCTCCCTCTTCCCCTCCCCCCTCCCCTCCCCCTTCTCCTCTCCCCCCCCCTCCCCTTCCTCCCCCTCCCTCCCCCCCTCCTCCCTTCCTCCCTCCCCCCCCCTCCTCTCCCTTCCCCCCTCCCCCCCTCCTCTCCCCCTTCTCCTCCCTCTCTCCCTCCCCCTTCCCTCTCTTTCCCCCTCCTCCCTCCTCCCTCCCCCTCCTCCTCTCCCCCCCCCCCCCCCTCCTCCCCCCCCCTCCCCCCCCTCCCCCTCTCCCCCCCTCCCCTCTCTCTCCCCTCCTCCTCTCTCCCCCCCCTCCTCCTCCCCCCTCCCCCCCCCCCTCCCCTCCTTCCTCCTTTCCTCTCCCTCTCCCCTCCCCTCCCCCTCTCTCCCCTCCCCTCTCCCTCCCCCCCTCTCCTCTCTCTTCCCCTCCCCTCTCTCCCTCTCCCTCTCCTCCCCTCCCTCTCCCTCTCCCCTTCCCCCCTCTCCCTCCTCCCCTCCCTCTCCCCTTCCTTCCCTCCCCCCCTCCCCCCCCCTTCTCCTCCCTCCCCCCCCCTCTCCTCCCTTCCCCCCCCCCCCTCCTCTCCTCCCCCCCCCCCTCCCCCTCCCCCCCTCCCTCCTCTCCTCCCTCCCCCTTCCCCCCCCCCCCTCCCCCCCCCCCTCCTCCCTCCTCCCCCCCTCCTCTCCCTCCCCCCCCTCTCCTCCTCCCCTCCTCCCCCCCCCCTCCCCTCCCCCCCCTCTCTCCCCTCCCTTCTCCTCCCCCCCCCCCCCCCCTCTCTCCCATTCCCTCTCCCTTCCTCCCCTCTCCTTCCTCCCCTTCCCTCCCCCTCTTCCCCCCCCCTCTCCTCTCCTCCCCCTCCTCCTCTCCCCTCTCCCCCCCCCCCTTCCCCCCCCTCCCCTTCTCCCTCCTCTCCTCCTCCCCTCCCCCCCCCCCCCCTCTTCCCCCCCCCTCCCTCCTCTTTCCCCCTCCCCCTCCTCTCCCCCCCTCCTCTCCTCTCTCCCCCCTTCCTCTCCCCTCCTCCCTCTCCCCTCTTCTTCCTCCCTCCCCCCCCCTCTCCTCCCCCCCCCCCCCCCCTCTCCCCTCCCTCCCCCCTCTCTCCCCCTCCCTCCCCTCCCCCCTTTTCCCCTCCCCCCCCTCCCTCCCCTCTCCCTCCCTCCCCCCTCCTCTCCCTCCCCCCCCCCCCCCTCCTCTCCCCCCCCTCCCCCCCCCTCCTTCTCCCCCTTCTCCCCCCCCCTTCCCCCCTCCCCCTTCCCTCTCCTCTCTTCCCCCCTCTCCCCCCCCCCCCTCTCCCCCCCCTCTTCCCCTTTCCCTCTCCCTCCTCTTCCTCCTCCTCTCCCCCCCCCTCCCTCCCCCCCCCCTTTCTCTCCTCCCCCCTCTCCTCCCCCCCCTCTCCCCCTCCCCCCCCCCTCCCTCCTTCCCCTCCCCCCTTCCCCCTTCCCCCCCTCCCTCCTTCCCCCCTCCTCCCCTCCCCTCCCCCCCCCCTCCCGCCCCCCTTCCCCTCCCCCCGCCTCTTCTCCCCCTCCCCCCCCCCTCCCCCCCCCCCCCTCCTCCCCCCCCTCCCTTCCCCCCTCCCTCCCCCCTCCCCCTCCCCCCTCCCCCCTCTCCCCTCCCCTCCCCCCTCCTCCCCCTCCCCCCTCCCCTCCCCCCCCCCCCCCCCTCTCCCACCCCCCTCCCCCTCTCCCCCCCCCCCCCTCCCCCCTTCCCTCCCCCCCCCTCCCCTTCCCCTTCTCCCCCCCCCCCCCCTCCCCCTCCCCCCTTCTCCCTCCCCCCTCTTCCCCCCTCCCCCCCTCCCCCCCCTCCTTCCCCCTCTCTCTCCTCTCTCCCCCTCTCCCCCTCTTCCCCCCCCCCCCTCCCCCCTCCCCCCCTCCTCCTCCCTCCCCCCCCCCTCTCTTCTTCCCCTCCCCTCCCCCCCCCTCTCTCCCCCTTTCCCCCTCCTCTTTCCCCCCCTCCCTCCCTCTTCCCCTCCCTTCCTCCCCCTCCCCCTTTCCTCCCCCTCCTCCCCTCTCTCCTCCCCCCCCTTCCTCCTCCCCTCCCCTCCCCTCCTTTCCTCCCCCCCTTCCCCTCCCCCCCCCCCCCCCCCCCCCCCCCTTCTCCCCCCCCCCCCCCCCCCCCCCTCCTCCCCGCCTCCCCACCCCCCCTCCCCTCTCCCCCCCCCCCCCCCCCCCTCCTCCCTCCCCCCCCCCTCCCCCCTCCCCCCTCCCCCCCCTCCCCCCCCCCCCCTCCCCCCCCTCCTCCCTCCCCTCCCCCCCTCCTCCCCCCCTCCTCCCTCTCTCCTCCCTCTCCCCCCCCCCTCCTCCTCCCCCTCCCCCCCCTCTCCTCCCTCTCCTTCCTCTCTTCCCCTCCCCCCCCCCCCCCTCCCCCCCCCTCTCCCCTCCTTCTCCCCCTCCTCCCCCTTCCCTCCCCTCCTCTCCCCCTCTTCCCCTCCCCTCCTCTCTCCCCTCCTTCTCCCCCCCTCCCCCCCTCCCTCCCCCTCCCCCCCTCCTTCCCCCCCTCTCCCCTCCCTCCCTCCCCCCTCCTCCTCCCTCTCTCCTTCTCTCCTCCCCCTCCCCCCCCCCTCCCCTCCCCCCTCCCCTCTCCCCCCCCCTCCTCCTTCCCTCTCCCCTCCCCCCCCCCCCTCCCTCCTCTCCCCCCCTCTCCTCTCCCCTTCCCCCCCCTCCTCCCCTCCCTCCCCTCCCTCTCCCCCCTCCTCTCCCCTTCTCTCCTCCCCCCCTTCCCCTCCCCCTCCCCCCCTCCCCTCCCCCCCCCTCCCCTCCTTCCCCCCCCCTTCCTCCCCCTCCTTCCCCCTTCCTCTCCCTCCTCCCTCCCCCTCCCCCCCCCCCTCCCCTCTCTCCCCTCCCCCTCCCCCCTTCTCCTTCCCCCCCTCCCCCCCCTCCTCTCCCCCCCCTCCTCTCCCCTTCTCTTCTCCTCCCCCCCCCTCCTCCCTCCCCCCCCCCTTCTTCTCTCCCTTCTCTCCCCCTCCCCTCCCCCTTCCTCCCTCTCCCCCCCTCCCCCCCCCCCTCCCCTCTCCCTCTTCCCCTCCCCTCCTTCCCCCCCCCCTCCCTCCTCCCCCCCCCTCTCCCCCCCCCCCTCTCCCCCCCCTCTCTTCCCCTTCCTTTCTTCCCCCCCCTTCCCCCCTCTCTTCCCCCCCCCCCCCTCCCCCTCCCCCCCCTCCCCCCCCCCCCTCCTCCCTCCTCCTCCCCTCCCCCCCTCCCCCCCTCCTCCCTCCCCCCCTCTCTTCCCCCTCCCTCTCCCCCCCCTCCCCTCCCCCCTCCCCTCCTCCTTTCCCCCCTCTCTCCTCACCCCCCCCTTCCCCCCCCCCCCCCCCCCCCTCCTCTCTCTCCTCCTCTCCCTTCCCCCCTCCCCCCTCTCTTCCTCCCCCTCCCCTTCTCCCCCTTCCTCCCCCTCTCTTTCTCCCTCCCCCCCTCCCCCCTCCTTCCCTCTCCCTCTCTCCCCTTTCTTCCCTCTCTTCCTCCCCTCTCCCTCCCTTTCCCCTCCCCCCTCTTCTCCCCCCCCTCCCTCCTCCCCTCCCCTCCCCTCTCCCCTCCTTCCCCCCCCCCCTCCCCTCCTCCCCTCTTCCCCTCCCCTTCTCCCTCCTCCCCCCTCCCTCCCCCCCTCTCTTCCCCTCCCCCCCCCCCCCCCCTCCCCCTCTTCCCTCCCTCCTCCCTCTTCCTCCCCTTCCCTCCTCCCTCTTCCCCCCCTCCTCTCTCCTCTCCCCCCCCCCCCTCTCCCTCCCCCCCCCTCCTCCTCTCCTCTCCCCTCCCTTCCCCCCCCCCCCCCTCTTCTCCCTCTCCCTTCCTCCCCTCTCCCTTCCCCTTCTCCCCCCCCTCCTCCTCCCCCCCCTTTCCCCCCTCCTCTCCCCCCCCTCCCCCCTCCCCTTCCTCCTCTCCCCCCCTCCCCCCCTCTCCCCTCCCCCTCCCCCCTTCCCCCTCCCCCCCTCCCCTTCTCTCCTCCCTTCCCTCTCTCCCCCTCCCCCCCCTCCCCCTTTCCCCCTCCCCCCCTCCCCTCCTTCCTCCCTCCTTCCCTCCTCCCCCCCCCCTTTCCCCTCTCCTTCCTCCCCCCCTCCTCTCCTCCTCCCCCCCCCCCTCCTCCCTCTCCCTCCCCTCCTCCCCCTCCTCCCCCTCCCTTCCCCCCTCCCCCCCCTCCTCCCCCCCCCTCCTCTCCCCCCCTCCCTCTCCCCTCTCTCCCTCTCCCTCCTTCTCTCTCTCCCCCTCTCCCCTTCCTCTTCCCCCCCCCCCCCCTCCTCTCTCTCTCCCCCTCCCTCCCCTCCCTCCCCCCCCCTCCTCCTCTCCCCACCCCCCCCCCTTCTCCCCCCCCTCTCCCTCCCTCCTCTCCCTTCCCTCCCCCCCCCTCCCCCCCCCTTCTCTCTCTCTTCCCCTCCCTCCCTCTCCCCCCCGCCCTCCCCCCTTCCCCCCCCTCCCCCCCTCCCCTCCTTTCCCCTCTCCCCTCCCCCTCCCCCCTTCTCCCCTTTTCTCTCCCCCCCTCCTTCTCCCCCCCCCCCCCCCCTCCTCTCTCCTTCCCTCTCCTCTTCCTCTCCTCCCCCCCTCTTCCCCCCTCTCCTTCCTCTCCCCTCCCCTTCCCTTCTCCCCCCCCCCTCTCCCCCTCTCCCCCCCTCTCCCCCCCCCCCTCCCTCCCCTTCCCCCCCTCTTCCCTCCTCCTCCTTTCTCCCCTCCCCCCCCTTCCTCTCCCTCCCCCCCCCCCCCCTCTCCTCCTCCTTCCCCCCTCTTCCCCCTCCTCTCTTTCCTCCTCCCTCCCCCTCTCCCCCCCCCCTTCCCTCTCTCCCTCTCTCCCCCCCCCCCCTCTCCTTCCCCCTTCTCCCCCCCTCCTCCCCCCCCTCCCCCTCCCCTCTCCCCTCCTCCCCCCTTCTTCCTTCCTCCCCTCTCTCTCCCCCCTCTCCCTCCCCCCTCTCCCCTCTCTCCCCCTTCCTCCCTCCCCCTCCCTCCCTCCCCTTCCCCCTCTCTCTCCTCCCCTCCTCCTTCCTCTCCCCCTCTCCCCCTCCTCTCCCCCTCCCCTCCTCCCTTTCCCCTCCTCTTCCCTCCCCCTCCCCCTCCTCCCCCCCTCTCCCTCTCTTCCTCTCCCTCCTCCCCTCTCTCCCCTTTCCCCCCTCCTTCCCTCCCCCCCCCCTCCCTCCTCCTCTTCCCTCTCCCTCCCTTCTTCTCTCCTCTCCCCTCTCTTCCCCCTCCTCCTCCCTTCCTCCCCCCCCCCCCTCCTCCCCCCCCCTTTCCCCCCCCCCTCCTTCTCTTCTCCTTCTCTCCTCCCCCTCCCTTCCTCCCCCCTCTCTCTCCTCCCCTCCTCCCCCCTTTCCCCCCTCTTCCCCTCTCCCCCCTCCCCCCTCTCCTTCCCTCTCCCCCTCCTCCCCTCCCCCCTCCCCCCCCTCCCCGCCCCCCCCCCCTCCTCCCCCCCCTTCCTTCCCCCCCCCCTCCCCCCTCTCCCCCTCCCCCTCCTCCCCCCTTCCTCCTCCCCTCTCCCCCCTCCCCCCCTCTCCCTCTCTTCCTCCCCTCTCCTCCCCCTCCTCCTCCTCCCCTCTCTCCTCCCTCTTTCTCTTCCTCCCCTCCTTCTCTCTCCTCCCCTCCCTTCCTCTCCTCCCTCTCCCCCCCTCCTCCTCCCTCTTCTCCCCCTCCCCCTTCCCTTCCCCCCCTCTTCCTCTCTCCCCCCCCCCCTCCCCTCTTCCCCCTCCTCCCCCCCCCTCCCCTTCCTCCCCCCCCTCCCCCCCCTCTTCCCTTCTCTCCCCCCTTCCCTCCTCCCCCCCCCTCTCTCTCCCCTTCCTCCCCCCTTCTCCTCCCCCCCCTTCCTCTCCTCTCTTCTCCTTCCCCCTTCTTCTCCTCCCCTCCTCTCCCTTCCCCTCCCCCCTTCCCCTCTCCTCCCTCTCCTCCCCCCTCTCTCCCCCTCCCTCCTTCCTCCTCTTCCTCCCTCCCTCTCTCTCCCTTCCCCTCCCTCCCTCTCCCCCCTCTCTTCCCCTCTCCTCCCCCCCCCTCTCCCCCTTCCCTCTCTCCTCTCCCCTTCCTCCTCCTCTCTCTCCCTCTCCCCCTCCTCTTCTCCTCCCTCTCTCCCTCCCTTCCTCCCTCACCCTCCCTCCTCCTCTTCCCCCCCCCTCTCTCCTCCCCCTCCCCCCTCCCTCCCTTCCTCTTCTTCCCCCCCCCCCTCCCTCCCCTCCCCCCTCTTTCCTCCTCCCCTCCCCTTCCCCCCCCTCTCCCTCCCTTCCCCTCTCCCCTCCTCTCCCCTTCTCCCCTCCCTCCTCCTCTCCCCCCCTCTTCCCTCCCCCTTCTCCCCCCCCCCCCCCCCCCTCCCCTCTCCCCCCCCCCCCCCTCCTTCTCCCCTCCTCCCTCTCCTCTCTCTCCCTCTCTTCCCCCCTCTCTCCCCCTCCCCCCTCCTCTCCCTCCTCTCTCCTCCCTCTCCTTCCTCTCCCCTCTCCTCCCCTCCCTCTTCCTCCTCTCTTCTCCCTCCTCTCCCCCCCTCTCCTCCCCTTCCCTCTCCTCCCTCTCCCCCCTCTCCTCCCTCTTCCTCTCTCCCCCCCCTCCTCCCTCCTCTCCTCCCCCTCTCCTCCCTCTCTCTCCTCCTCTCCTCCCCCTCCCCTTCTCCCTCCCCCCCTTCCCCTCTCCCCCCTCCCTCCCCTCCCTCCTCTCTCCCTCCCTCTCTCTTCCCCCTCTCCCCTTCTCTCCCTCCTCTCCCCTCTCTCCCCTTTCTCCCCTCTCTCCCTCCTCTTCCTCCCCCTCCCTCCCTCTCTCTTCCTCTTCCCCCCCCCCCCTCTCTCTCCCCTTCCCTCTCCCCCCTTCTCTCTCCTCCTCTCTTCCCTCTTCCCCCCTCCCCTCCTTCCTCCCCCTCCTCCTCCTCTTTCTCCCCCCTCCTCTCCCTTCTCCCTCTCCCCTCCCCTCCTCCCCCCCTCCCCCCCCCCCTTCCCCCCCTCTCTCTCTCCCTCCCCCTCCTCTCTTCCTTCTCCTCCCTTCCCCCCTCCCCTCTCCTCTCTCCCTCCCTCCTCCCCTCCCCCCCCCTCTCTCCCTCCCCTCCTCCCCCCCCTCCCTCTCTCTCCCTCTTCCCTCTCTCCCCCCTCCCCCCCCCTCCCCCCCCCTCCTTCTCTCCCTTCCCCCTCTCCTCCTCCTCTCCTCTCCCTCCTCTCCCCTCTCCCCCCGCCCTCCCCCCTCCTCCCTCCTCCCCCCTCCCTCCTCTCTCCCTCTCCCCCCCCTCTTCTTCTCCCCCCTCTCTCCCCCTCTCCCTCCCCTTCTCCCTCTCCCCCCCTTCTTCTCCCCCTCCTCCCCTCCTCTTCTCCCTTCCTCCTCCCTCCCCCTCCTCCTCTCCTCCCCTCCCCCTCCCTCCCCCCTCCCTCTTCCCCTCTCCCCTCCTCTTCCTCCCCTCTCTCCCCTCTTCCTTCCCCCTTCCCCCCCCCCCTCCTCCTTCCTCCTCCCTCTCCTCCCCCCCCCCCTCCTTCTCTCCCTCTCCTCTTCCTCTCCCTCCCCTCCCTCCTCTTCCTTCCTCTCCTCCCCCCTTCCCTCCCCCCTCCCCCCCTCTTCCCTCTCCCCCTCTCCTCTCCCCCCCCTTCTTCTTCCCCCTCCCCCCCTCCTCCCCTCCCCCCCCCGCCCCCCCCCCTCCCCCCCCTTCTCCTCCCCCCCCCTCTCCCCCCTCCTCCCTCTCCCTCTTTCTCCCCCCCTCCCCCCCCCCCCCCTCCCCCCCCCCTCTCCCCCCCCTCCTCTCCCCCCTCCTCCTCTCCCCCTCCTCCTCTCCCCCCCCCCCTCCCTCCCTTCTCCCTCTCCCCCTTCCCTTCCCCTCCTCCCCTCTCCCTCCTCCTCCCTCTTTCCTCTCCCCTCCCCCCTCCTCTTCCCTCTCTCCTTCTCCCCCTCCTCCCCCCCCTCCCCTCTCTCCCCTCCTCCCCCCCTCCCTCCCCCCCCTCCCCCTCCCTCTTCTCCCCCCTCTCTCTCTCTTCCTCTCCCCTCCCTCCCTCCCCCTCTCTTCTCCCTCCCTCTCCTTCTTTCTCTCCTCCCTCTCCCTCCTCTCCCTTCCCCTCCCCTCTCCCTCCTCCCCTCTCCCCTCTCTCCCCCTTCTCCTTCTTCCTCTCTCCCCTCCTCTTCCCCTCCCCTCCTCCCCCTTCCCTCCCTCTCCCCCTCCCTCTCTCCCCCTTCCCCTCCCCCCCCCTCTCCCCTCTCCCCCCCCCCCCCCCTTCTCCCCCTCCCTCCCCCTCCCTCTCCCCTTCTTCTCCCCTCCCCTCTCTCTCCTCCTCCCCTCTCCTCTCCCCCTCTCCCCCCCTCCTCTCCCCCCCCCTCCCCCTTCCCCCTCCTCCTCTCTTCCCCCCCCCTTCCCCCCTCTCCCTCCTCCCCCCCCCCCTCCCCCCTTCTCTCCTTCCTCCCCCCCCCTCTCCCTTCTTCCTCCTCCCCTCTCTCCTCCTCCCTCCCTCTTTCTCCCCCTCTCCTCCCTTCTTCTCTCTCCCTCTCTCCCCCCCCCCCTCCCCCCCCTCTCTCCCTCCCCTCTCTCCCCTCCTTCTCTCTTCCTCCTCCTCCCTCCTCTCCCCCCTTCCTCCCCTCCCCTCCTCCCTCTCTCCCCCCCCCCTCCCCCTCTCTCCCTCTTTCCCCCCCCCCCCCTTCCCCCCCTCCTCCCCCTCCTCCCTCTTTCCCCCCCTCTCCCCCTCTCCTTCTCCTCTCTCCCTCTCCCTCTCCTCCTCTCTCCTCTCTTCCCCCCCTCTCCCCCCCCTCCTCCTCCCCTCTCCCCCTCCCTCTTCCCCCCTCCCTCTTCTTCCTCCCCCCCCTCTCTCCTCCTCCTTCTCCCTCCCCTTTCTCCTCCTCCCCCTCCTCTTCCTCCCCTCTCCCTCCCCTCCCTCCCTCTCCTTCCCCCCCTCCCTCTCTCCTTCCCTTCCCTCCCCTCCTCTCTCTTCCCCCCTCCCCCTCCCCTTTCTTCTCCCCCTCTCCCCCCCTCCCCTCCCTCCCCTCCCCCCCTCTCCTCCCTTCCCCTCTCCCTCCCCCTCCCCTCCCCTCCTCCCCCTTCTCCCTCCCCTCTCCCCTCCCCCCCTCTCTCTCCTTTCTCCCCTTCTCCCCTCCTCCCCCCTCTCCTCCTTCCCTCCCCCCTCTCCCTCCCCTTCCCTCCCCCCCCCTCCCTATCCCCTCTTCCTTCTCTCCCTCCTCCCTCCTCTTCCCCCCCTCTCTCTCCCCTCTCCCCCCCCCTCTCCCCTCCCTTCCTCTCCCCTCCTCCCCCCTCTCTTCCTCCTCCTTCCTCTCCTCCTCTCCTCTTCTCTCTCTCCCTCTTCCCTCCCTTCCCTCCCTCTCTCTCCTCCCTCCTCTCCCCTCTCCCTCTCTACTCTCCCCCTCTCCCCCCTCTCTCCTCTCTTCCTTCCCTCCCTCCTCTCTCCCCTCTCCTTCCCCTCCTCTCCTCCTCTCTCTCCCCCCTTCCTCTCCCTCTTCCTCCTCCCCCCTCTTCCTCCTTCCCTCCTTCTCCCTCCTTTCCCCCCCCTTCTTCTCCCCCTCTCCCCCTCTCCCCTCCCCCTCCTCTCCCCTTCTCCTCTCCTCCCCTCTCCCCCCCCCTCCCTTCCTCCTCTCTCCCCCCCTCCCCCCTCTCTCCTCTTCCCTCTCCCCCCCCCCCTCCCTCCCCCCCCCTCCCTCTCTTCTCCTCCCCTCTCCTTCCTCTCTCTCCCCTCCCTTCTCTCTCCCTCTTTTCCCCTCTCTCCTCCCTCTCCCTCTCCCCTCTTCCCTCCCTCCTTCTCTCCCCCTCTCCCTCCCCTCTTCCTCCCCCCCTTTCCTCCTCCTTCCTCCCCTCCTCTCTCCTCTTCCCTCCCTCCTCTCCCCTTCCCTCCCCCCTCCCCTCCCCTCTCTCCCCTCCCTCCCTCTCTCCCCCTTCCCCCCCTTCCTCCCCTCCCCTCTCTCCTTCCCTCTCCCTCTCCTCTCTCCCTCCCCCTCCCCCCTCCCCCTCCCCCTCTCCTCTCTCTCCTCCTCTCCCCTCCCCTCCTCCCCCCCCTCCCTCCTCTCCCTCTCCTCCCCCCCCTCTCCCTCCTCCCCCTCTCCTTCCTCCTCCTCTCCCCCCTCCTCCCCTCCCTCCCTTTCTCTCCCCCCTCCCTCCCTCTCTCCTCTCCCCCTCCTCTCCCTCCCCCTCCCCTCTCCCCCTCTCCTCCCTCCCCTCTCCCCTCTCTCCCTCCTCTCCTCCTTCTCCCCTCTCCCTCCTCTCCTCCCCTCCTTTCTCCCTCCCTTCTCCCCCCTCTCCCCCCCCCTTCCTCCTCCTCCACCTCCCCCCCTCTTCTCCTCTCTCCTCTCCTCCCTCCCTCCTCCCCTCCCCCTCCCCTCCCTCCTCCCTACCCCCCTCTCCTCTCTCCCTCCTCTCCCTCCCTCCTCCCCCCCTCCTCCTCCTCTCTCTCTCTCCCCTCCTCTCCCTTTTCCCCTCCCCCCTCTCCCTCCTCCCTCCCCCCTCTCTCTCTCCTCCTCCTCTCCTTCTTCCCCCCTCCCCTCCTCTCCCCTCTCCTCCCCATTCTCCCTCCCCCCCCCCCTCTCCTCCCCCCCCTCTCCCCTCCCCTCCTCCTCTTCCTCCTTCTCTCCTCCTCTCCTCCCCCTTCCTCTCCCCCCCTCCCTCTCTCCCCTCTCTCCTCCCTCCCTTCTCCTCTCCCTCCTCCTCTCCCTCTCCTCCTTCCTCCTCCCTTCCTCCCCCTCCCCTCCCTCCCCCCCTCCTCTCTCCCCCCTCCCTCCTCCCCTCTCTCTCTCCCTCTCTCTCCTCCCCCCCCCCCCCCCTCTCCTTCCCTCCCCCCCCTCCCCCTCCTCTCCTCCCTCTCCCTCTTCTCTCCCCCCCCCTCCCTCCCCTTCTCCTCTCCCCCTCCTCTCTCTCTCTCTCTCCCCTCCCTCCTCCCCCCTCCTCCCTCCCCCCCCTCCCCTCTCTCCCTCCCCCTCTCTCTCCTCCCTTCTCTCTCTCTCCCCCCTCCCCCTCTTCCTCTTCCTCCTCTCCCCTCCCTTCCTCTCCCTCTTCCCCTCTCCCCTCCTCTCTCCTCCTCCCTCTCTCCTCCTCTCCCCCTTTCTCTCCCCCTCCCCTCTCTCCCCCTCCCTCTCCTCTCCCCTCCTCTTCCTCCCCTCCCTCCCCTCTCTCTCTCCCTCCTCTCCTCCCTTCTCCTCCCCCCCTCCTCCCTCTCCCCCCCCCTCTTCCCCTCTCTTCTCTCTCCCTCCCTCTCTCCTCCCCCTCTTCCTCCTTCCCCTTTCCCCCTCCCTCCTTCCCCCTTCCCCTTCCTCTCTCCCCTCCTCTCTTCCCCTCCCCCCTCCTTCTCCCCCTCCTCCCCCTCTCCCCCTCCTCTCCCTCTCCCTCCCCTCCCCTCTCCCCCTCTCCCCTTCCTTCCCCTCCCTCCCTCTCCTCCCCCCTCTCTCCCTTTCTCCCCCCCCCCCCTCCTCTCCCCTCCTCCTCCTCTCTCTCTCCCTCTCTCCCCCTCCTTCCCCTCCCCCCCCCTTTCTTCCCTCCTCTTCCCCTCTCCTTCCCTCCTCCTCTCTCTCCCCCCCTCCCTCCTCTTCTCCCTTCCTCTTCTCCCCTCCCTCCCCTTCTCCCCTCCCCCCTCTCTCCCCTCCCCCTCCTCTCCTTCCCCTCTCCCCTCTCTCCTCCCCTCCCCTCCTCCCCCCCCTCTCTCCTCCCCCTCCTCTCCCTCTCTCCCTCCTTCCTCCTCTTCCTCCTCCCCCCCTCCCCTCTTCTCCCCCTTCCCTCTCTTCCCATCTCTCTCCTCTCTTCTCTCCCCCCTCTCTCTCCTCCTCCCCTCCTCTCTCCCCTCCTCCCTCCTCCTCCCCTTCCCCCCCTCCTCTCCCCTTCCTCTCCCCCCCCTCCCTCTCTCCCTCTCCCTTCTCCCTCCTCCTCTCTCCCTCCTTCCCCCTCTCCCCTCTCCTCTTCCTCTCCCCCTTCCTTCTCCCTCTTCTCCCCCCCTTCTCCCCCTCCCTCCTCCCCTCTCTCCCCCTCTCCCCCCCTCTCCCCTCCCTCCCTCCTCCTCCCCTCCCTCTCTTCCCCTCCTCCCCCCCTTCTCCTCTTCTCCCCCTCCCTTTCCTCCCTCCCCTCTCTCCCTCTCCTCCTCTCCCTCTCCTCCTCTCTCCCCTCCTCTCTCCTCCCTCTCCTCCCCCCTTCCTCCCCCCCCTCTCCTCTCTTTCTCTTTCTCTTCTCCCCCTCTCCCCCTCCTTCTCCCCCCCCTCCCTCTCCTCTCCCCCTCCCTCCCCTCTCTTCCTCCCCCTCTCCTCCCTCCTCCCCCTTCCCCCCCTCTCCTCCCTCTCTCCCCCCTCTCCCTCCTCTCCTCCCTCTCCTCCCTCTCTTCCCTCTTCCCCCTCTCTTCCTCTCCTCCTCTCCCCTCCTCCTCTCTCTCCCCCCTCTTCCTCCCTCCCTTCTCTTCCCCTCCCCTCTCCCCCTCCCTTCCTCCTCTCCTTCTCCCCTCCCCCTCTCTTCTCCCTCCTCTCTCCTCTCTCTCTCTCTCTCCCCTCTCTCCCCCCTCCTCTCTCCCTCTCTCTCTCCCCCTCCCCCCTCCTCCCTCCTCTCTCCTCCCCTCCCTCCTCTCCCCCCCTCTCCTTCTCTCTCCCTCCTCCCTCCTCCTCCCTCTCTTCTCCCCTCTCCTCCCCTTCCTTCTCCTCTCTTTCCTCCCCTCTTCCCTCTCTCCCCCTCTCCTCTCCCTTTCCCCCTCCTCTTCTCTCCTCTCTCCCCCTCTCCTCCCCTCCCTTCTCTTCTCTCTCCCTCTCCCCTCCTCTCCCCTCCCTCTCCTCTTCTCTCCCCCCTTCCTCCCCCCTCTCCTCCTTCCTCTCCTCTCTCCTCCTCCTCTCCCTCCCCCCCCCCCCCTCTCCTCTCTCCTCTCCCTTCTCCTCTCTCCTCCTCCTCTCCCTCTTCCCCCTCCTCTCTCCTCCCCCTCCCTCCTCTTCCCTCTCCCTCTCCCTCTCTTCCTCCCCCTCCTTCCCTCCTCCCCCCCTCCTCTCCCTCTCCTCCCCCCTCCCTCTCTCCTTCTCTCCTCTCCTCCTCCTCTTCCCTCCCCTCTCTCCCCCTCCTCTCCCCCCTCCTCTCTCCTCTCTCCCTCTCCCCCTCCCTCCCCTCTCCCCCTTTCTCTCTCCTCCTCTCTCCCCCTCCTCCTCTCCCCCCTCCCTCTTCCTCCCTTCCTTCCTCCCCCTCTCCCCCTCCTCCCCTCTCTCCCCTCCTTCTCCTCCCCTCTCTCCCTCCTCCTCCCTCTCTCCTCTCCTCCCTCCTCTCCCCCCTCCTCCCTCTTCCCTCCCCTCCCCTCTCCCCTCCTCTCTCTCCCCCTCCCTTCTCCCCTCCTCCTCTTCTCTCTCTCCTCTCCCTCCTTTCCCCCTCTCTCCTCTCCCCCCCTCTCCTCTCTCCTCCCCTCCCTCTTCCCTCCCCCCTCTCCCCCCTCCCCCTTCTTCCCCCTCCTCCTCTCCCCCTCCCCTCTCTCCTCCTCCCTCTCCTCTCCCCCTCCCCTTCCTCTCCCCCCCCTTCTCCTCCCCCTTCCTCTCCTCCTCCCTCCCCTCCTCTTCTCCTCTCCTCTCCCCCCCCCTTCCTCCTCTCCTCTCCCTCCCTCCCTCTCCTCCCCTCCTCCCTCCTCTCTTCTCTCCCCTCCCCCCTCCTCTCCCTCTCTCCCTCCTCCTCTCCCCCCCTTCTCTCCTCCTCTCCCTCCTTCCTCCCCTCTCCTCTCCCTCTCCTCCCCTCTCTCTCTCCCTCCCCTTCTCCTCTTTCTCTCCCTCCTCTCCCTCTCCCCTCTCCTCCCCTTCCTCCCCTCCTCCTCTCCTCTCCTCCGTCCCTCTCCCTCTCTCTCCCTCCCCTTCCCCCTCCTCTTTCCTCTCCTCTCCCCCTCTCTCCTCTCCCCTCTCTCTCTTCTCTCTCCTCCTCTCCTCTTCCCTCCCTTTCTCTCCTCCTCCCTCCCTCCCCTTCTCCTTCGCCTCCTCTCCCCCCCCCTTCCCTAAAACCCTTCTAAACTTCCCTCAATCTTACATAATAATATGGTAAGACTTCACCTACTCCAGATTATCAAATGACTACCCCAACTATACAGATATTAGTCGTCAAGTCAATACATCCTAACCCCTCTTCTCAGATCTAACTCAATAATAAACAGTGACAAGTGACGACTCACTACATCTCCATAAGCATCATAATTCACATATCTACCCTCTCCCATTCCACAATCTCCTTCTTTCATCCACTGCAGCATACTAAACCGACCCGTCATATACCATTTATCTAAGATTATATTAATAAATCCTTACATAAAACCACTACTAAATGTTATCAGAACTAAACTGGAGATCTCTACCTACAACTGTTCCCATAACCGCAATCACTATCTCTAAGTCAGTATAATTCTAAAAACAATAAAGTCATTATAAACACCTCTATAGAAAAGAGCTGCCATTATGTAAAATACAATAGACACATCTCGCTCCCATCATACTACCAGATCCTAATGATCTAACCTATCACACCACGCTGAGTTAGCACAAATAAGTCACATTATAACAAATATGCACCCTAAGAAATAACTATAGACAAGCATTTCATCTCCCTATATAAGAATAAAAAATTCTATTATCAGTAACACATCAGACCTCTTCACTCATCTAGCTAAACTATTACCACATTCCACCATCACCCCCACATCATTATATATAATCCTATATTTCTCTTTCATCATTCTCCACTCTCTTATACAACTACATGACCGCATACACCTCATAACCTCTTATCACTACTAAAACATAACTAACTGAATGATGATAAACCACACATTAAATCCTGCTATCACCACATCTTCGTTCCCGCCCTATACTTCTTTCTCTCTCTCTTCATCGTAAATCACTCACACCTCTTTCCCACTTGAACAAAAGCAAAATAGACCAGAAAAAAAAACGTCACAGATGAACCCATCCCTCATAAACACGTCCATTCCTACAAAATAGCCTCACATCTCTCAAATACAATGCAATACTCACTTTCGCTAACTAACTCTTCGAATGCCCCCTACACACGCTACCAGAAAAGAAATATATCTACTCCTCATCCGACTCATAACATATCTAAATCTACCTCCTATCACCTCTTAACAACCTCATGTCACCACTACACTCACAACACGCTCTAACCCTTCTCGTTACCTATATAAAAAAATCATTCTACATTCAACTCATGCCGCGACGACCTCACTCTCTCTCTCCTAAATACTAATCCTCTCTAACACTAGCCCCGCGCATGAATCCACTCCCCTCTATACTAACGAAAGCACTATCTTCCCCCTCCCTAATCAGTCGATCAACTATTCACTCGTCTCCTTATCATCCTCCTCCCCCCATCAACAGAAAGATGCATACATTACTCTCTCTAAGCAATACTACTGACATAATCCACTATCTGCAGCCTCTAATCATGTCTGACACACCATGCCCCCTCCCTCCTACGTTTATTAACCACTCCTCCCCAAATCCCATTGCCATACCCTCTCCCGCCCTATGAACGACATGATCGACATATCTCCTATCGCAATCCCTTCTATCGTCAGACTACTATCCCATTTGCTCCTAACTATCTCACGACATCGCATCCTCAATAAACTATCTATATCCTCGACCACCCCCGAATGCCTATATATATCTCTCTATCACTTCCTCCCTCCTCTACCCCCTCTCCCTAAAATCAGACATCTTCATCTCCCATCCCGTTCTCTTCCACCATAACCTACAATCCATCTATCTTGACTCTACACACTCCCCTCTGCATCCACATTAAAGTACAGAATTCCGCAGATTACCCTACATAAGAACACTAATCACCTATAACCCTAACATACCACTACAATCCTGCTCTCGAAAACCAACTCATTCTCAAACACCCATTATTAGCTGATTTAGACACACCTACAGCACCATAAGACAATACACATATATCAACATCCCTAACCAACAGTCCCCCTATTTTCCCTGACGATAAAAATCTCAATAAAAATAACATAATCAAGTATGTATAAGGAGATTAGGGACTGAAACCTATGAAATACGCCTTAAATTCATTCACTAGCATCACATCACTGACTATAAATCCACCTCCCATCCTGCTATAATCACATTCCTCCAAGTAGAGTCTCTAGTTAAAACAGAATAAATAAGCACACCGATCTAATAAACTCCTTCATCTATATATATATCTAAATTGATCCGCAGTAATTCTTACTTCCAATCGCATATCCCTCAAGAATATTGGAATAAAGAACTAAATTAATGCAAAAAATACAGAACCCCCTCTCTCCTCTCTTCTAACTCACCCTTCTAACCTCTCTCTCTCTTTTCCCCCTCCCTTTCTCCTCCCCTCCCCTTCTCTCCTCCCCTCTCACTACTTCTCTTCCCTCCCCTTCTCTCTCTAACCTCTATCCCCCTCCTCCCCCCCAATTCTCCCCTCCTCTCCCCTCCTCTCCCCTTCCCTCCTCTCCTCTTCTTCTTCTCCCCCTTCTCCTTCCTCTTCACTCTCCTCCTTCATTCTCCCCCTCCTTTTCTCTCTCTTCTCTCCCTTCCTTCCTCTTCCTCTCTCTCCTCCCTCCCCCCCTCCCCCTCCCCCACCCTACCCCTCCCTTCTCTCTTCCCCTCCTCCCCTCTCCCCTCTCTCTAATCTCCCCTCCTCCTCCCCCCCTCTCTATTCTACCCCTCTTTCTCCCTCCCCTTCCCTCTCCCTTCTCCCCCCTTCTCTCTCCATCCCCCTCTCTCTCCTCCCCTCTTTTCCTTCCCTCCTCCTCCCCCCCCCTATCTACCTCCTCCCTTCTACTCCTCCCCTCTCTCCTTCTCCTCCTCTCTCCCCTCTACCACACTTTCCCCCCTCCTCCCTCTCCTCCTCCTCCCCCTCTTTTTCCTTTCTCCCCCCCTCCCCCTCTACCCTTCCTCCTCTCCCCCTCTTCTCCTCCTCCCTTCCCCTCCCCTCTCCTCTCCTCTCTCCTCCCCCCCTCTTCTCCCTCTCCTCCTCTCTTCCCCCCTCTCCTCTCCCTCCTTCCCTACCCCTTCTCTCCTCTCTCCCCCCCTTCCTACCCCTCCTTCTTATCCTCCCCTTTCCCCTCTCTCTCTACCTAACTCCTCCCCCCTCTCTCCCCCTTCCTCCACCCTCTCTCTCTCCCCCTTCCTCCCCTCCTCCCCTCTCCCTCTCCCTTACTTCTTTCTCCCCATTCTCCCCCCCCCCCTCCTACGCTCTTCTCTTCTCTCCTTCCCCCCCCTTCTCTCCCTCCTCTCTTCTCTCCCCCTCTCCTCCCTCTCTCCCTTCCTTCTCCCTCTTCTCTCCCCTCTTTCTCTCCTTCATCTCTCTCTCTCCCCCTCTCTCTCTTCCCTTCTCCTCCCCCCTCTTCCTCTCCCCTCCCTCCCCTTCTCTCTTCCCCTCTCCCCTCCCCTTCCTCCTACCCTCTCCCTTTCTTTCTCTCCCCCTCTCCCTCCTCCCTCCCTTCCCTTCTTCCCCTCTCTTCCTACTCTCCTCTCCCCCTCTCTCTCTCTTCCTTCTCCCCCTCTCTCTCTCCCTTCCTCCCCCCTCCTTACTCTCTCCTCTCTTCTCTCCCTCCTCCTCTCTCCTTCCTCCTCTTCCTCCCCCTCCCCTCTTCCCCCTCCCCCCTCTTTCTACCTCCCCCCTCTCCTCTCTCCCCTCTCCTCTCCCCCTCCCTCCTCATTCTCCTCTCTCCTCTCTCCTCCCCTCTCCTCCCCCCTCTCTCCTCTCTTCTCTCCCCTCTCCTCCTTCCTCTACCCTCTTCCTCCCTCTCTCTTTCCCTTCTCCCCTCTTCTCCCTACTCTCCCCCTCTTTCTCCTCTCCTCCTCCTCTCCCTTTCTCTTCCCCCCCCCCTATACTCCTCTCCTCCCCTTCTCCCTCTTCTCTCCATCTCCTTCCCTCTTCTCTTCCCTCTCTCTCCCCTCTTCTCCCTCTTCCTCTCCTCTCCCCTCTCTCTCCCCCTTCCTACTCCCCTCCCTCTCCCTCCTCCTCTCTCCCCCCTACTCTCCTCACTCCTCCCCTCCCCCCTCCTCTCTTTCACCCCTCTCTTTTCATCTTCTCCCCTTCTCTCTCCTTCCCTCCCTCTTCCTCCCCTCTCTTCTTTCTCTCCCTTCCCTCCTCCTCCCCCTCCTCTCCCTCCTCTTCTCCCTCTCTCTCCCCTTCTCCTCTCTTCTCTCCCTATTCTTCCTCCCTTCCTCCCTCTCTCCTCCCTCCCCTCCCTTCCTTCTCTCTCCTCTCTCTCTTCCCTCTCATCTTACCCTCCTCCCTTCCTCTCTCCTTCCTCCTCCCTCCCCTTCCCTCTTCTCCCCTTTCTCCTACCCCCTTCTCCTCCCCCCTCTCCTTCTCTATCTCCTTCCCCCTCTCCTTCTCTACTTCCTCTCTTCTTCCCCTCTTCCTCTTCCTCCTCTTTCTCTCCTCTTTCCCCTCCCCTTCCTCCCTCTCTCTCCTCTCCTTCCCTCCCTCTCCCCTTCTCTCCCCCTCCTACCTCCCTCTCTCTCCCCCCTCTCTCTCTCCCTTTCTCCTCTCCCCTCCCTTCCTTTCTCCCCTTCTCTCTCTCCCCTTTCTCCCTCCCCTCTCTCCCCTCCTCTTCCTCCCCTCCTCTCCTCCTCCCTCTCTCTCCCCTCTCCCTACCTCTCCTCTCTCCCTCCCTCCCCCTTCTCTCTCCCTCCCTCTCTCTCACTCCTTTCCCCTCTATCTCTACCCTCCTCTCCCTCTTTCCCTCCTCTCCCTACCTTCTCCTCTCCTTCTCCTCCTCTCTCCTCCTCTCTCTCCCCTCCCTCCCCCCCCTCTCCTCCCCCCTCTCTCTCCCCTCCCTCCCTCTCCTTAACCTCTCCCTCTCCTCCCCTCCTCCTCTCTCTTCCCTCTCCCTTCTCTTCTTCTCCTCTCTCCTCTTACTCCCCTCCCTACCTCTCCCTCTCCTCCCCTTCCTCTCCCCTCCCCTCCCCTCCTTCTCCCTCCCTCTCTCCCCTTCCTCCTCTCTTCTCTACCCTTTCTCCTCCTCTCTCTCCCCTACATCTTCCTCCTCTCCCTCTTCTCCTCCCCCTCCCCTCTCCTCCTCCCCCTCCTTCTCTCTTCCTCTCCCCCCTCTTTCCTCTTCCCTCCTCTTCTTCTCTCTCCCTTCTTTCCTCTCTCCCCTTCCCTCTCCTCTCTCCTTTTTCTCTCTCCTTCATCTTCTCCCTCTCCTCCCTCTTTCTCCCTTCCTCCTCCTCTCCTCTCCCCCTCTCCCTCTCCTTCTCCTCCCCTCTCTCCCCCCCCCTCTCCCTTCTCCCTCCCCTCCCTCCCTTTTCCTCTCTTCCTCCCCTCTCCCTCTCCTTCCTCCTCTTTCCCTCTCCTTTCTCCTCTTTCCTCTCTCCCTCCCTCCTCTTCTCCTCTCCCCTCCTCTCTCCCCCCTCCCCCTTCTCCTACCTAACCCTCCTCTTTCTCCTCCCTCCCCTCTCCTCCTCTCTCTCTCTCACCCTCTCTCCTCTCTTCCCCTTTTCTCTCCTCTCCCCCTCTCCCCTCCCTCCTCCTTCTCTCCCTTCTCCCTCTCCTTTTCCCTCCCCTCCCTCCTCTCCTCCTCTAACCTCCTTCTCCTTCTCTCTCCCCCCTCTCCCTCTTCTTCTTCTTCCCCCTCCTCTCCTCTCTCTCTTCTCCTCCCTCTCCTCTTCTCCCCTCCCTCCTCCCTCTCTCCTTCTCTCCTCCCCCTCCTCTCCCTTCTTCCTTCCTCTCTCCTCTCTCCTCCCCCTCTCCTCCCTTTCCTTCTCTTTCCCTCTCTCTTCCCTTCCTCTCCTTCTTCCTCCTCCTTCTCTCTCTCCTCTCTCTTCCTTCTCCTTTCCTTCCTCTCCCTCCCCTCTCTCCCTCCTCTCCCCTTCTCCCTTTCTCCTTCCTCCTCCCCTCTCTCTTCTCCCCCCTCCTCCCTCCCCTTCTCTCCTCCTTCTCCCTCTCCCCCTCCTCTCTCTCTCCCTCTCCTCCCCCCCCTCTCTCTCTCCCCTCCCCCTTCCTCCTTCTCTCCTCCTCTCCCTCCCTCTCTCTTTTCCTCTCCTCCCCTCCTCTTCTCCTCCCTCTCTCTCCTTCTCCTCTTTCCTCCCCCTTCCTCCCCTATTTCCCTCTCTCCTCTTTTCTCATTCTACCCCCTTCCTCCCCCTCCTCTCTACTCCCTCCTTCTTACCCTCTCTCCTTACCTCCTTCCTTCCCTCCCCTCTCCCCCCCTCTCCTCTCTCTCCTCCTCTCTCTCTTCTTCCCTCCTCCCCCCCCTTCTCCTTCCCTCTCTCCTCCTCTTCCCCCTCCTCCTCCCCTCTACCTCTCTTTCCTTTCCCCTCTCCTTTCCCCTCTCCTTTCCCCTCTCCTTTCCCCTCTCCTTTCCCCTCTCCTTTCCCCTCTCCTTTCCCCTCTCCTTTCCCCTCTCCTTTCCCCTCTCCTTTCCCCTCTCCTTTCTTCCTCTCTCCTCTCTCTTCTTCCCTCCCCCCCCCTCCCTTCCTCCTTCCCTCTCTCTCTCCCTCTCTTCCTCTCTCTCTTCCCCTCCTCTCCTCCTTCCCTTCTTCCTACTCCTCCTCCTTCCTCTCCTCTCTCCTCCTCCCTCTTCCCCTCTCCCTTCCTCCTCTCTTCCCTCCCTCTCTTCCTCTTTCTCCTCTCTCCTCCTCCTCCTCCTCTCTTCTTCCCCTTTTCCCCTCTTCTAACTCTCCCCCTCCCTCTCCCTCCCCTTCTCCTTCCTATCCCTTCTCCTCCTCCCCCTCCCTTCCTCTCTTCCTTCTCTCCTCTCTCTCCTCCCCCACCCCCTCCTTCTCCTTCCTCCTCTCCTTCCTTCCCCCCCTCTCTCTCTCTTCTTCTTCTCCTCCCTCTCTCTTCCTCCTCCTCCCCCCCCCCCTTCTCCCCTCCCTCCTCTCTCCTCTCCTCCCTCTCCTTCCCTCTCTTCTCTTCCCTCTCTCCTCTCTTCCCCCTTCCTTCTTCCTATACCTCTCTCCCCTCTCTCCTCTCCCTCCCTCCTCTCTCCCCTCTCCTCTCCCTTCCTCTCCTCTCTTCCTTCCCCCCTCTCTTCCCCCTCCCCCATCTCTCCTTTCCCCCCTCTCCTCCCCCCCCCTCTCTCCCCCTCCTCCTTTTCCCCCCCTCTCCTCTCTCTTTTCCTCTCCTCCTCTCCCTCTCTCTCTTTTCCCCCTCTCCTTCCTCCTCCTCCTCTCTCTTTCCTCCCCCCCATTCCCTCTCCCTCTCCCTTCCCTCTCTCCCTTCTACACCCCCCCTCTCTCTTTCTCCTCTCTCTCTCCTCTCTCTCCCTCTCCTACTTCCTCTCTCCCTCCCCCCTCTCTCCCTCTCTCCTCTCCCTCTTTCCTCTCTTCCTCTTTCCTCCCCCTCTTCTCCTCTTCCCTCTTTTCCTCTTCTCTCCTCTCTTTCCCCCTCCTCCCCCTCTCTCCTTCCTTCCCTCCCTCTCTTCTCCCCCCTCTCCCTCTCCTCCCTCCTCCTCTCCCTCCCTTCCCCTCCTCCTCCCCCCCTCTCCTCTCTCTTCTCCCCCTCCTCCTCTCTCTCCCTCTCCCTCCTCCTCCCCCTTATCCCTCCCCTTCTCCCCTCTCCTTCTTCCCTCCTTCTCCCTCCCCCTCTTTCCCCTCTCCTTCTCCCCCCCCTTCCCCCCTCTCTCCCTCCTCTCCCTTCTCTAATCCCCCCTTCTCTCCTCTCCTCTCCCCCTCTTCTCCCTACCTCCTCTCTCTCTCCTCCTTTCTTCTCTATCCTCTCCTCTCTTCCCCCTCCCTTCCCCTCCTCTCTCCTTCTCTCTTCTCTCCTCTTCTCCCCTCTCCTTCTCTCCTCTCTCTCCTCCTCTCTCCCCTTTACCTCTCTTCTCTCTTCCTCCCTTTCTCCTCTCTCCCTCCCCTTTCTCTCTCCTCTCCCTTCTCCCCTCCCCTCTCTTCCTCTTCTCCCTTCCCCTCCCCTCCCTCTCTCCCTCCCCTTTCTCCTCCCCATCTTCCCCCCTCTCTTCTCCTTCCTCTCCCCTCCTCCCTCTCCTCTCCTTCCCTCTCTCCCTCCCTCCTTCTCCCTTTTCTCCCTCCTCTCCTCCTCTTCTCTCTCTCCTTCCCTCCCCCCTTCTCCCCTCTCCCCTCTCTCCCCTCTCCTCTCTTCCTCTCTCCTCCCTCTCTCCTCCTTCCTCTCCTCTTCCCTCCCTCTCTCCTCTCCCCCCTCTCTCTTATCCTCCTTATCTCCCCTCTCTTTCCCCTCCCTCCTCTTTTCCTCCTCCTCCCCTCTCCCTCCCCCTCTCTCCCTCCCCCTCTTCCTTCCCCCTCCCTCTCTCCCCCTCCCTTTCTCTCCTCTCCCTCCCTCTCCTCTCTCCCTTCTTCCCCTCCCCCTCCTACCCCCCCTCCACTCCCTCCTTCCCTCCCCCCTCCCTCCCCTCCTTCTCCCCCTCCCCTCCCTACTCCCTCCCTCCCTCCCCTCTCCTTCCTCCCCCCTTCCCTCTCCTCCTCCTTCTACCTCCTCCTCTCCTCCCTCCTTCTCCCCTCCTCTTCCTCCTCTCCCTCTTCTCCCCCTCCCCCCTCTCCCTCTTCCTCTTCCCCTTTCTCTCCTTCCTCTCCCTCCCCCTATCTTCCCTTCTCTTCTCCCCTCTCCCTCTCCTCTCTCTCTCTCCTCCCCTCTCCCTCCTCCCTCATCTTCTCCCCCTCTTCCCTTCTTCCTCCTCCCCCCTCTCCCTCCTCTTCCTCTCCCTTCACCTCCCTTCCTCTCCCTCCCCCTCCTTCCCCCTCTCCCCCTCTCTTCCTCTCTCTCCCTCTCTCCCTCTTCCTCTCTTACCCTCTCCTCCCCTCTCTCTTCTCCCCTCTCTACCCTCCTCTCCCACCCCCTTCTCCTCATCCCTTCTCTCATCCTTCCCCCCTTTCCCCTATCTCTCCCTCTCATTCTCTTTTTTTCTAACGATAGCAATGATGAATACTTTTCATACTTGGTATACACATTATCGATTAAGAAAAAGAAACCGTATTGGTCGGTGGTGCTTTAACGATGTGTGTCGCTTTACGTAGTGTTGCTTAGGTTTGGGAAAAAGTAAAAACTTTTGCTGGAGTAAGTTTTTTATTATTACGAATGGAATCGCTTCATAATGGTGTGCGACAGTTGGATTCAGTAACTATTTTGTTCCTAATTGAACAAAACATAATGAAGGGAAGGTCAAATCAATGAAATGTACTTTGGCCAATAGTTTAAGAGACAAAAATCAGTTCAGTAACATATCGATTTTCATACTGAGAGTAAGGGCATCCGATGTGGAACCTGTCTTGTCATTTAAAGTTCCCGGTATCCTTATATTGAAGTTTCATTTCCTCGAACATCTGTGCCTGTTTTCTCTACCAAGGGGGAATATCAAGACAGTTATTACCACATGTTTCCGGTATGGGACTTTGGAAAAACCTTTACTTTCGGGTCATAGTAATGTGTCGACGTACTCATTTCCTCCAAAATTGATTTTTACCCTGGGGCATGTCATCCTTCAAAAAAAATACTTTCTTTAAAATGCAAGATTTAACATTATGAACAATTAAGGCAGGGGTAGTGGTGTGTTTAATGTTGCTAGGATGTTGATATTGACATTTTTTTGAGCTTAAATTTCAAGGAGTTTCCTACTGATTTTTATTTTGAAAAACAATTCCGACCAAAGCGTCACGACTCCAGTTCCTTTTTTTTTGCATTTGAATTTTGGTTGCTATCGATTAGCTGTAGAGTAATAAGGAGATAAAACTCTCACCAAAACAATGGACTAAAAGCATAGAAACTTCTTTGTCAAAACATCGAAAAAAGTTAATCATTTACTAAGGGATTTTCCTGTGGTTCTACGTGATGTAGTTGTGCGTTCTGACGTTGATGATTTCTGGCCTGAAGATGGGAAGTTCCTTAGTCTTGAGAACAGATGCGAGTTCTTTGAAAATAAAAACGAAAAAAATTAGTAATTTTCTTTATATAATTGATAATGTCACTGACAAAAAGTTTTATACTTTATTGGATGTGATATTTAGGAAGAGCGCTTCCCTATCTATTTTGCGTTAAATACCACTATTACTTATAAACTAACGATATTATGTACCAAGTTTATTGGTAACAAATGAAACGTCGGAACAGAGGAGTGAAAGTACATTTTATTTTTGATGAAATGCCTTACTTGTAACATAGGATTGAATATTTCTTACAACAGAATCTCTGTCAAGAGTACGGATGGTTCTTTTGACTAAAAAATACCTGTGGTATCATACACTTGAAGCAGTTAAGCCGTCTATGTTTTTGGTGAGTTGGTCTCCATATTCTGAGAAGTTTTATCTTCGTGTTTCAGAAAGTTACTAGTCTTCTGTAAATGGAAATAAAACAATATTGTTGATTCCTTAACACATGGTTGAATACCACTGACAGAGAAGTTTCGCTTTTTTTAGGCAGAGAAGAATTAATTTCCAATTTTACCCCTGTTTTGTTGTTAAAGACATAAATGACAACATGCAAAATGAATCGCCGTAACGTACCCTTTGATTTTGAGTAAACCTTAATATATACTTGTATACGTGCTGGAGGTTGTCATATATATACTTGTGCATGAATGTGAGGATGTCGGATAAAGGGGCCCACGTTCATAATATTTTCGAATGACCTGTCATAAACCTGTTCGTTTTAAGGTATTTAGCAAACGTTGGAACGTGAAACCTTGTGCCATAGTAGATGCATTTCAAAACGATGGTAGTTGATTTATCCATAGGGTGATTACCATAGATCCAGTGGAAATTATCTCGTATTGTAATATCGATGAGTTAAAGAGCTCCCAAGAGGCCTTTTAATATCTTTCATATGGAATAGTCGTAGTCTCTCTAAAAATTTTGATGCAATTATTGATTATATCTCCTTACTTAACTGTGATTTTGATGCTATAGGGTTCACCGAAAACTTGGTTCAGTTGAAAACATTTATCCCCTCATTCAAAAATGATGGTTATAATATGGTGGAGAGCCATCGGCGAAAACAAAAAGGAGGAGGGGTAGCTTTTTATTCGGGATTGCTTCATGTTTGATCGTCGCAATGAGATTTCTATTTTTAACGAAAACATTAGAAAGCAGATTCATTGAATTACGTACTCAAACACAGTTGACATAAAACTATTCTAGGGGTGGTTTGTACAGCCCTCCAAGTGGTAAATTTATCATTGTTCAATGATTGCTTGTATATATCATAGATAAAATTTCGTCTGAAGCTAAGTATTCTTTTATTATGGGTGATTTCAATATTGACCTATGCAAATCCAGAATCAGTTGATTTTCTTAACAACTTATCTTCTTGCGGCTTTGTTCCAACAATTAAACAGGCCGACTCGAATTACGAAATACTAGCATATCTTTAATTGACAATGTTCTTACTAAATGTAATACAGCATCGATAGTAATGTTAAATAGTGTCTTCTTGGTATTCTATTAAGTGATATTACAGGGCCATCTTCCTATCTTTGTAAACACTAACTTACAAAAAATGCTGCTCACTAAGAGCGTGTGTCAACCTTTGCGTGCTAGGAATTACAGTCCTAATAAGATCGAGAATTTTGTGAGCTGTATTCCAATGTAAACTGGGATCATGTGTATCAATCAAATGATGCAAATGTTTTCTTTTCAATGTGTTTCGGTGATATGTTAAATAGCATTACTGTGATGTTTTCCCTTTGTCAGTGCGAAACAAAGGAGAAGAAAAAACAAGTTTGGATTTACCTCAGGGATTTTGGTATCTTATTAAACGTAAAACCAAACTTACAAGCAGTATTTGAGGGTCACCGACAAAAAGACAATAATTATAACTTACCGTCAGTATCGAAAAAAACTTAATCAGGTAATGCGTTTATTGCAAAAGAAAACATTATCATGATATTTTTCACAATGCCAAAAATTTGTTTTCAAAACTTATGTGCGAAACATATCAATGACATTATACATAAAGGTAAAAAAGATTCCCAGCTATCCTGACTATTTCATTAAAGAATGTCAAGAGGTGTATGCGATCGACAAAGTATTCTGCAAATTCTTTCAACAGGTTTTTTTGTTAATCTTGGGCCGTCTCTTTGCGGAAAAAATAACCAAAAACTGTGCAACTACAAGTTGTCATGACCATCTCAATCAGCAAAACGTAGAAATCTGCATACCTCGCACCGGTTTGAAGTTAGTGAATTCTTGAAGGTCCGCACATGAGTGCTTAAACCCCAGGAAAGCTTGCAGGTTACGACGGTTTGAGACCAGATATTGTTCGTCGGGTACTTTCACTATATAGCCTGAGCCTCTTACCTATATTTTTAATATTTCTCTGTCTCAGGGTGTTTTTTCCTGACAAATGAAAGTAGCTAAAGTAATCCTGTCTTCAGAAAAGGTGACAAACACAAGCTTGTAAATTACCGTCCTATTCATTAGTCTCCCGCGTTTGTCAAAGTTTCTTAGAAAGAGTCATGTACAATAGATCTTATTCATTCCTTTAATAAGCATAATATACTTTCAACCAGCCAGTTCGGTTTTCGTCCCTGGTCGGTCACCAGAACTTGCTCTCGTAGATGCCCCTGGACAACTTTAAACAAAGCTTCGGCTAAGAAAGAGACTTCCATTGGAATTTTTCTTCGATCTGTCCAAAGCCTTTGATACAATGGGACCATGACATCCTCCTCACTAAATTATCTTATTATGGTTTCAGAGGAGTGTCTTTTAGCTGGATCAACAGTTACCTTTCTAACAAGAGAACAATTTATTCTCTTAATGGCGTTAACTCTGACCTAATGAAGGTTAAAGTGTGGTGTTCCACAGGGTTCTAGTCTTGGACCTTTTTTTTCTTTCCTTAATTTATGTAAATAGATATTTCCAATGTTTCAAAGAATGCTCACTTGTATTGTTTGCTGACGACATAATATATTTTTCAGCGACTCTGATCCACAGCGTCTGGAGGAGCTAGTGTGCCGTGAACTTAAAGCTCTATTTTGATTGGTTCACTGTGAACAAACTTTCCCTAAATGTGGCAAAAACAAACTTCATTGTTTTTAAATAAAAGACACCCAAACAGGGGTCAGAGTTTTAAAAATATCGATGAGGGCAATGTCTTACAACGTGTAGAAAAGTAAATTTCTGGGGATTTTTAGATGATTCTAAGCTTTCATGGAATGAGCATGTGTGTAATATCTCGTCAAAAGATTGCTAAAATTGTCGGAATATTAGGAAGGCTTAAGTATATCGTACCTAGAAATGCTCTTCGTTCAATTTATCTCGCCTTACTTTATCCTCATCCTAGCTATTGTTAAATTGCTTGGTCTAGTACAAGTCGTTCTCTTTTCGATATGGTTAAATGTCTTACAAAAGAGAGCTAATTAGACACATCCACTTTTCGCCAAACCACGTGATCATACTAGTTCCTTGTTCAAGTCACTCAACCTTTGAAAACTTACTGCTATTTTTTAACACCAACATTGCCCAATTCACCTTATCGATCGTTACACGGCCTGCTGCCCAGGTCAATTTTCAAACTATTTTTCATACAACTTTTCAGTGCATTACCACAACACTCGACAAAACCTGCATCCCTACATCAGTACTCTACTCAAAGTTCTATTACAACACAATTTCTTCGTAATCGTGCCATTCGGCTGGGAAGTCCCTCCCCCCCGTCTTCTATTCATGGCTAAACCCAAAGCAGCACCAAATCCTTTAGGAAAAGCAGTTCACGTACTTAAATTCAAGACTACGAAACTTAATCGTGCTGGTACTCAATGCGTTCATTCCGTAGACATCTATCATCACGTTTTGCATCTGTTTTCTCTTGTCTGGGGTGGGGGGGTGGGTAGGGTAGGGATGGGTTTTTTTTTTCGATGGGGTAGTTCTTTTCTCTTCTTTTGACTCTTTTCTATGTTTTTGATCTTTGTGTTTTTTTTTTTTTTTTTTGCTACTGTCGAAGCAGTTTGTTTTGTTGCTGGTTTAGTGTTTGTTTTCTACTCTTTTTGCTTACAGGGGAGTGCACGTTCTCAAGCCCTATGGGGTTTTGTGTACTTCCTTTCGCTTATGTATGGACATAAATTCCTATGTAACAAGTTTTATTCTATATTCTTTATTTGTATGTATACATGTAAAAGCGGAAAAAACAATAAATGAAATGAAATGAAATAACCAACATAGAGGAGGTCGAGTCGAATGGAATGAAATGTTGACCGTATAAGAGAAATAGTCAGTAAAGTTATTCTCTGTTTCAAATACCTGGGAGCAAAACGTCCGAATGTGGCAAACCTGTGACTGTCTTTGAGTGGGGGGAGGGCAGTGTCCTCTTATTTGTAGTCTCAGTTCCTCGCACATCTGTATTCGTTTTTCTAGCACAGAAGAACACAAGTGGAAAGAAGTTATTAAACATGTCTGAGATACTTTGCAAAGCTGGCTTGAACTTCTGGGGTACACAACTTCTATACTTTCCTATCCGACTCTCTACATGTTGTGTTTATATTTTCTGAGGGCAGATATTCTCTTTCAAAAGATGGTTTTTAAAGGCATTTCAAATAGCCAACATTATTATGGAAAGCCAGTTGGGCACGAGATGCATATAACTTCAGTGAAATATAATATTGTTGAGAGGTCATGTTGACTTTCTTCTGATGCTGTAATTTTAAGAGATTCCCAGAAGTACTTTATATTTTTACAAAGAGTACTAGCAAAGGCGTTACTGACCCAACAGCATCCTTTGAAATTTGAATTTTTCGAGGGTCTATTTGAGTTATTCAGACAATAATAAGCTAATATTTTTACCAACCCAATGACTAAAAGGATTCAAAATTTATTAACAAAAACTCATCGAAGAGTTTACCTTTTCCTTAGTGGTATTTACCTGGTGGCTCTACGTTTAGATAACAGTTTGATGTTTCTGGTGTTTGATGATTCTGTATCGTGATACGTGTGAAGTTGGACAACTGTTGAGTACTAGCTGTGTGTTCCATCTGTAAATACAAAATGAAAGAACACAGGTTTCCTTTTTCTTCATATATATTTGTTAATGCCCCACCTTTTGAAAATAAAAAAAAAAAACCCAAGAATTTTCATCTTTAGGGCAGAGAACTTAGAGGACAAGTCTTTCTCCTCCTTTTCGACTTTTAGTAAGTAAGGACATTCAAAAAGAATGTGTGGTAACTGACGTATACATGTATTTGGTAAAAATGAAAAATTCATCGGATGCATGATGAAGTACACGTGATCTGAGTAAAGTCCGTAATTCGTACATTTTGTAACATAGAAACAAGGGACATGGAGTAGTGAAAGACTGAATAAATGTTCATGATAAGTTCCTTAATTTTTAACCCGGCATAAATCTGTACAAGACAAATAGTCTTTCCAGAAGTGTTGTTGCAATATTTGGCATAACTTCTCTTTCGATGGAAGATCTAGAGATCCAGTTCATTCTTTACCAAAGAAACAAAAATTAGTATTTACTTTCAAGAATCTTCACTTTAAGGTATCAATGTTTGAACTAACTTCTTTTATAGTTTGTTATTCTTTTGCTTCCTAGTCATACTAATGTCTAACATGATGTATTATGAACTTAAAGTCTTTGTTAACGTATACTTGATCAGGGTAAGGTATAAGTACATATGGGAGATGGATGGAACTGAACGTGATTTTTCTGCACGTTCAATGAGATTAATTATTACTAACAGCATTTCGACCTAAATCTTCTCAACACAGCTTGAAGCAATCTTTTTTCATATTTCTCGTTCATTCTTTACCTCTCCTCAATCACAAAA
>JAIZAY010000512.1:0-42756 GCA_029531755.1 Holothuria leucospilota | reverse complement strand
ATCTTACTTATTGTTTGGGCAAAGACTTACTTTTACAAAGTTTTTTTAAATTTAAATTTTGAGTTGTAATGCAATATAAACGAATATTTCTTTTAATTAAAATAATTGGCTGAACTTAGACTTTTGATTTTAGGGGATCCTATTAAACCCGGATGTCTTGAAATCATTTCTTACAAATACTACATGATGTTAAAGATTGAATGGTTAAAATGGATTCTTTCAAATAATTTGTCCCATTTCACCAAACAAGTACTACTAATTCTGCTGGTTTACGAATTCTAGGATTATGTGCCAAACTTTGGTTCAACACATCCGGATCCTGAGCTTTCAAAGGTAGTGACCCTTTGATTGAATTTTCAATAGATTCGATATATTCCATAGAGCTCAACTTCAAACGTATTGTAATTAGATTCAAATATTGAAGTGACCTCCAAGCTGATAATCAGTTGGAATACCTTAATTTAAAATTCAGGAGTTTAGCCCACTGGCGTTTCTTCAAGTTCAAATATCCATACCACAGCCATTAACTTTTTCATGAATCTTGTATGGAAATCATTTACATTATGTTTAATTGCAGCCTAATGAAATTATCCATGAAAAGTTAAAATTTTATAGAATATTTATAAGGTCCAACCTTACTTTACAGCACAATGAACACTAACAATGGCCACATCTCATGACAAAAATTTCAAACATAGCATTATAGGCCCAATTATCAATAATGATGCTGGCTTTCTGCAAGATATAAATTAAATTAACCATTGTGGTGATCCAACACCACATTACACTCGACTATTGTTTTAAGTTTCTATACTAATCTTCATTCAAAAATTAATCCAAAGTGAACCCCGATCTTGGTTACTAAGGAAATATCAATTGTTGATAAGAATGTCTAAGATTTTATACTGTAATGATCAGCATTCTGTCAAATTTCTTGCTACATTTGAGGGGGAGGAACATATAGGAACGCAAAATAACTTAAGACATATTCGAGAAAGCTAGTGCATTAGTCATCAGATGAACAAGCGTTACTAATACTGACTAAAATCAAAAATCAACTTGAACCAGGGAAATAGAACCATATTACTTAACATTGAACTTGTCCTATCATTGAATGTTTTAATGTGTATAAAATTCTGAATAAGTTTTCTAATAAAAATCAAATCAGTTCTTGCAATTAACAGCTTTAGCCTATCTTAATTGAAAATTTCGGTCAAATGAATTTAAGTTCGACAAGAAGGAGTGTGGGTATTAAGACATTTTCAATGAATGACTTCCCGTAAACGGAAATTACATTGACCTTGGATAGCAAAGTCTTATTAAATCTGTAGAAGTGCAAAATTTTTGATTAAAAAATGTAACAGAAATCCACAATATTTAAAATGCTAAGGAAAATCACTTTGGGCTAAACTATATAGTAGCCAGTCTTTCAGGAACAATTGGGGTTGACATGGTTAAAAACAAATGGCGGTGGTGTCCCTCAGAAATGTCCTTTGAAATAACATAGACCTATAACTAATTTGCTCATTTTGGCTGTGTCCTGTTTTAAGACAAAATGCAGCCAACACTGGATATTATCAAGCCATTGGAACAGGTGCTAGGCATACCCTTCAAACTTCCAAAACCTGAAGAAGTCGCATGTTTGGCAGCCCTGTTCCCCTGTGAGGTGAATGCGGATGTGCTGACGGTAGAGTTGGAGCTGTTTAAGGGACTCCTTGAGAACGCAGCTGTAACCAATAGCGTATCTGAGGCTGCACGCCTGGCCCATCAACACAGAAGAACACTGCCACTGACCTGGAAAGCGTACCAGCTCCTGTTGACAGCACCGATCACAGTGGCAAAAGACGAGAGGACATTCAGCCATTTGAAGTTTGTCAAGAGCGTGTACCATTCGACAATGGGAGACAGAAGACTAGACGACTTACTTCTGTTGAACTGCGAAAAGGACCTGACAGATGGCATAGATTTGGCGGACATTATGGAGCTGTGGGCATTGAAGCCAGTCATTCGTTCGTCATTCGTCCAGTCGGCATTTTAGACCTTCACACCCCCCCTACCATATGACCCTAGCTACGCCCCTGCCAATTGCAGCCACAAGCTCCAGCACTAAGTCCACCATTGATCTTTAGCAATACTCTTTGGGATCTTTAGGAACTCACATTAAGGTAGCACGCCCCCATTAATAACTCAACATTAATGCATCATTTGTTCTCCTTCACAAATAACACCAATAAGAGACATTGGGATAACTTTTGTGATATGTTACCAAACAGGATGGGGTCTTTTGTCAATTTGATATGAAAGCAGACTAGATAAAGTATTACTGGTGGCAAAATGTTGTCAATTGAAGCATTTTTGGGGAAATCATGGGCTTAGAAGCTGGTGGCTGTATATTAGGCTTAGTTTGACTAAAAAGGGTCTTGGAAAAGGTACGGAAGCTTTGAGCTCTGCTAGCAAAAAATCTTCACGGTCATGGTATGGTAAATTGAATCTGCCATGAATGGCCAACTTGTCAGCTTTCTCGTGAGGGGTAGCTTGTACCTGGCGAAAACTTCTACAAGGTTTCAGAGGGCACTTTACTTTTCCAAATTAGTGTGTAAGTCAATGGGGGAATTATAGGGGTATGCTACCATAGAAGAGCCCCATCACAGTAAATGGGTACTCTTTGAAACCAAATCACACGCTGGAGTCTGAAACTGCTCACGTTTTCTCACATAATACTGTAGTGTGGTGGAATGGCGAGGTAGAATACCAAATCTACCACAGTGCATCACATGTTCAGTTTAGATTGCAGATTCTTCTCAGTTTTACTTTCTAAGAGCTATGGAGCTATCATGATTATTTTTGAAAATGTTATAATAATTACCTTATTATTATTTATGAAGCACGTACATATATTTGCTCTGAGTGCTCAAGGCATTATATATAAACTGGTCATTCCTAAGATCCACTTAAGTCCCTGGGCCCCATACAACCAGTGGTGTGGTTGAAAGTGTCCTTACCCATTTCCAGTCTTTACGGCAGTGTTGTATATTGTAACAAGCCTGTTGTGTTTAAGAGGTAGCATAGTGACTCCTTGGTTTAGGGCAGGTTGTCTTAAACTTTTGCCTCTGCGATCCACTTCCAGGATTAAATATAGTCAGTTTAGTTTGGAGTGCAGTCCATAGTTATAAAATAACTGGTTCAGCACAGTATTTCTCAAAACTTTTTCTTGTGTTTGTCTATATATCCAGCTGATCCATCTGTTGGTACATCTCCACTGGCACAGAGAGCAAGAAAGGAACAATGGGCTTTGTGGTCTTTGAAAAAAGGTTTGCAGGAACTGCCAGACAGGTTGGGGTCTTTCCTTCAAGAGGAAGGTGTTGAAATTAGAGAAAAAGCACCGTGTACAAAAATTGAGTTTGAAAATGAGGTAATGCATAAATTAGCTGTTGTGCTTATTAGGAGCTTCTTCCAAAAATGTTATTAACATATTAATTTTTAAGAAAGATCTACAGTATACCCTATTATGATGGAGAAATGTTTAATGAAAATCCAGTAGGCTGTTTACACTACTAGGTAAATGCTTTCATGAAGCTACGACTCTACAGAGACACGAACGTGTGTAACCTTTTCTTCACAGTTTTGAGACTTAAACATGGTAGTCCCCTAATATCCTAGCTTTCTCCAGAATGGCTGAAAAGAACAGATACTGGATGTAATCCTATTCAAGAAAGAGAATAGATGATATGCTTACATAAATTGGGATGACTTTACTTACTACTTTACAAAGTAGATTATTTTCAGCACAGAATTGGAACTAAAAAGAGCAAAAAGTACGAGGAAGAAACAATAACAAAATGAATTTCATTTGTCTGCATATGTAAAAAAGTGCAAAACATAGTTGGAATAAGTTTACAGGACAAATTGTAAAATATTTAGGTTGCAAGCAAATTTCCAGCATACTGTATGAAAGATACCATCTTGCTTCTTTATTTTAGAATTATTTTTCTTTCCTGTTCATTCAGCTTGCCAAAGTTCATACAAAAGATGGAATGATTGAAGCGCATAAAGTCATGTGTTCTCTTCCAGCAAAAACTGGGGGTTGTAGAATATGCCCACGGTATTTCCCGCCTGTCGTAAGAGGCGACTAAAGGGAAGGACTTGAAACGTATTTAAACTTGTTGACACTATATAACACATTCGTGTTGGTGTGTCGTTAAATCTCATCTAACTACCTAACTCCAGCAAAAAGTGAGTAACTTTGTTTCTAATGCTGATATCTTTCCTGCCTGTAAGACTTGTGTTTTCTTTGTAAATGAATAGGCAGTGATTAATTTCAAATTTTAAGATGCCATATCTTCCAAGGGGTATAGATTGGTAAGAAATGTTAACATGACTCTGAAATGTTAAAATGACCGTGAAAAAATTACTTTTTTCTTTCAAAGCGTGTTGTGAAGAGGGGATTGTATATTCAAGTCACGTACTTTATAACAGTAAGAGATTGGTCATCATGTTGGACAAGTTGCAGTGGCTTTAGGGAAAATGTAAGAAAGACAAAGATGCTGATCTGAGTAGTTCAGGAGTGACATCACATATTATTGTGCAATCTACAGTTTTAAATTGAGTTCATTAAATGTAAATATAACTGAGCACACAAATTTCCTATTAAGATGAGTTAGACAAATAGGATTAACTTTTCAACTGTTGTGATATCTTTGTTATTTGACTGTAGGTGCAAGTTATGTCAAAAAGGTATTACATGGTAAAAGAGTTTCAGATTATTGAAATGAAACCTCAGAATAAGGAGAGTTAAAACAGTAATAACCAAGGACTGACTGAAAATGCCAGTTTTTGGTTGTCTGAGGGTGGGGGGCAGTTATGCTAGGGAGAAGCAATTGTTACACTGCTCCATCATGGGGTCAAGGGGAGGGAGCTCCCCTGCTTATATAAAATAATTTGAGAAATGGCAAGTCTTTTAGTAATATAATCACTTGCAAATATGTGTCTGGTTTTCAGTTGATGAACCAGAAGTGCTTTGCATATTAAAATTTGAGCGCCAGTTGAATGCCAATAATATACCTACGACTGTCTGATAAATTTGTGTCCTTTTTCTTCAGATTTAGCTAAAATACTTTCACCAGCTAATGCACATCTTGCCAACCTCTTAGCCGAAATTCAAAGTGTGTCTGCTGCTGTGATAAATCTTGATTTTGAAGGAAAGGTTCTTCCTCTAGAGGTATTAATGATCATCCTTTGTGGTATTGATGTGTGTTCATGTGGTATTCATGTGTGTGCTTTATTCTATGTTGTCCAATGCAGTTGGAGTAATGTAACTTATGTGTTGTTATGCTTCAGCAGTTTTTTCCCCCTACAACTGAAAATTTCCATGTCACTTCATTGGTGTCATGTGTCGTTTTGTGTTTTATATAGCATCCTGCAGTATTCTTTGATGCTGTTGATCAAAAATGCTTTAAAAAGTGATTTGATATCCTTAGAAACATTGAATTATTAAAGCATTTAGTATACTCTTCAATGATTTTGTGTTCCATATCAGAATATACCAAAGAACTTTTCTTTTTTAATTTCTGAGAGGGATTTATTTTGCCTTTTGTTTCATGCCAGGGTTTTGGTTATCTAGCTAGTACCTTCCTCAGAGCCTTGTCAGGTACTAGGAGTGGTCTTTGATTCATGCACCTTTCCAGAACATAATCATCCCAGCACAGAAACGACAAGATTAATGGTGAGTTTGTGAAGAACATTTATTCTTTTGTGGCTTTGGCAATCATCAAATTGTGTCCCACATGAAGGCTTAAATCCTGAAGTCTCCTTTTTACGAACTCCTGGATTCTGCTTGTTGCTTTTAACATGAAATAAATTAATTTGATACTTGTGGTGCCAGCAGGACTGGAGAGAGGTTTCAAATTTTCAGTTCTTGATGTAGTTATGACAGAAATGGTTAGTAGGATTTGGAGATTATAGTAAGTTTATACTTAATAATCACACCATCTGAAGACATTCTAGACTGGTGATGACCAAATTATTGCCAGCTTAAGCCTTTCTTCAATCTTTCTTCTTTGCTCTTTATTGTATATCAGACTTAGTGAATCTTACAGTTTCGCACATTTAAATGCACTTGTATGCATGAGAATGGATTTGAACCTCTACTTTAAAATTTTGATGGTTAAGCATCAGTTTGTATTTATGCAAATTAATGTACTTATACAATAGACATTCATGTGCACTAGTATTCACAACTAGGGTCAGTTCAGTTGTACTTGTACTGGTACTCACAACTTGGGACACTACACTTGTACTAGTACTCACACCCTAGGGACACTACTCTTGTACTTAATACTCAAAAATAGGGACACTACTCTTGTACTAGTACTCACAAATAGGTACACTACACTTTTACTAGTACCAGTGGTTCTCAAACTTTTTGAGGGTAAGGGCCAAATGGAGAGGCTGGAAAGAGGTCGAGGGCTGCAGGGGGAGGACCTCAGGCAGTATCTACGGCAAACAGAGGCAGGGATACGAAGTTTTCACAGGAAGAGGTTCCTTTAGAGGACAATCTGCACTTCTGCAGCATACATTAGAGCACTCTGACCTCAGCCCCATCATGGTTGGGGCTGAGGTGAGAAAATTTGATTTCCAGGGGCTCTAGACTGCAGGCAGTCGCACTCTTCACCAAAAATTTGCCTTTTTAATCAGAGGTGGACGCCAAGCTCCCGACAGAACGGCTGCGTTACCGAAGGAACGGCAAACGCAAAATTATTGCGCCAAAATTTTGGGATTACTATTAAAGAAATTATGACAAATAGTGGTGTTTAATGGGCAGTATGCCCTACTAAGGGCAAAATCAAGGAGTTTGTTGCTGCGACTGGTCGTTGCCACACAGTTTATCATACCCATTAAGGCTCTCCTACGAAAATGGAGTTTTCCCGACAATAAGGGGTCATGGCCCCCTGCACCTCCCCCACCTGGCGCCACCTGTCTACAATTCTGCGTCGAGCATGTGTGTTCATTTTGATGTTTATCATGGGTCGGTTTGAGGTATAGGATTAACATCTAGCTTTCCAAACAGTCAAACTAAGTAGGTTGCCAAAAACCACACTCTGAAACGGATGAAGTCACAACAGTTCTGAACTTATCCTTCGTTAGTGGCCAGTATGTGAGGAAGCTCTTGATCAGTTATTCTCAGTCGTAGTCAGATAGAGAAGTGGGTCTGCAGAGTTGGAGGACCGCATTCCCAAAAGTCAAAAAAGCTTTGATTAATGTACATATTTCATCTTACAGAGCTGTGGAAAGAGCTAGTTCATATAAAACATTGCAAACACATTGTTAGTGCCAAAATACAAATTACCGAAATTTTCATTTCAGTAACCAATCAACAAATGTTCAACACGATACGTTTTTCAATTGTACAGTCACCTCATGTCACAATTAAATTTCCCAGAAGTAACATTGCTACAAGCTTTGTCATAAGTACAAGCACTCCGTAATGCCACCATGTACATAACATGATTGTCAACAAGGCACACAAAATTACTCTTCGTTAGATATGACTGAACAAGGAATATACCGGACAGCTTGTTATGTAGGCAACCTGGCCTTCAGGAAAGCAAACTTGGAGTCAAGTAGCCTAGTGACTTTATATTATTTTCTCAAAACCTAAAATCAATTCAGGGGCCGCACTGACAAGGCCCGCATGCGGCCCTAAGGGCCACGTTTGAGAACCACTGCTAGTACTCACAACTAGGGACACTACTCTTGTACTAGTACTCACAACTAGGGACAGTTCACTTGTGCTCATGATATTGAACAATGTCACAAGTCTCGCAATATATACATGCAAAAGTGATAAAGGCTTGGTGTGTTTAGTTTTTATTCTGTAATCATAATAAAGTTTATCCTTTCCTTAATGTCATATGTTTGATTAGAATCAATGCTACATTTTCTTCTTAACTTATTTTGCAGTGCATGGTGGGAGGTGCTTGGTTTGAAGAATTGTTTGGCCATCCTGAATCAGTCAGTGGTGACCATTTACTCTCCATCGCCCTAGCAACAAAAGAAGATCATTTGAAAATTAAACAGAAACCAATTTACTCTCTTGTCAACATACACAGAGACTGTATTCCTCAGTACACAGTGGGTCATTCCGATAGACTAGGTTTAATAGTCTCACATCTTGCAGGTTTACACAAAGAGAAAGTTTCAGATTAACTTTAAAGTGCAAATGCCATCAGAGACTAGGTTTGTACACTCTTGATTGCATAAAAACATTACCCTACAGTACAGTGTATGAAACCAGTGACACTCTACCCACAAGGGGTCACTTAATTGTCTGGTTTTTTGCTGTTTTGGTCTCTGGAATGTTTTGTCACATTTCATCTAGTATTACACGATAGATACATATTACTTTTAGTTAGGGAATGAAAATGGACTGACTTACTGTTTTGATTGTGGCTTTGCCTGTTCATGAACTTGGGCATCACTTGTACACCAGGAGATGTCTCCTTTTCGTTTCCTTAAAGAAGGAGCATCAGAGCCATTCACAGCTGAGCTTTGAATTAAATGACTTAAAGTGTAAATGTCACAGACTTTAGGGACACTATGTTGTGCAATAAAATTACAGCCCAGTATATTAAGCTGAGGATGCTTAACTAATGACAGGTCACTGTCCTGGTTTTGCTGTTTTTGTAGTCTGGATGTTTTGTTAGATTTCATTAAAAGGTCATTGATTATGACAAAACAGGTGCATCTCACTTTCTAGAAGCAGCATTTCAATGCACTAGGCTAAGCTTGGCTAAGTTTGCTTTTGGGAAACCTTTCATAATGTAATTTTGACTATATCTTGCTTCTGTCAGTTGAAACTCGACCTTTCTAAGCCTGCATGTGTAATTAGTAGTCAAATAGTCTGTAGGGGATACCCAAAGCAATAACAATGAAATAATGAATTACATCGAATTCAAAGGATCAGTTTTTCCATGCTGTACTTGTGCAGTTCCTTTTACAAATGATCTACAAAACTTAGGTGTCATTCAGATCATCATTTAGATTCCATGAAGACTGCTAAGGTAGTAAGGCAAATAATTTTCAGCTGGTACTTGTGTTAAATGATGCTAAGCCTTAAAAATTAGACAATTTGATCGGCCATGGTCAACGTCTCTCACTAAAAGATGGCAAACTAAGTTCTAGTGAGTGTCCTCTTACCATATAGTCTTCACATGCCACCAGTATGACAATAGCTGGATAATAAGACACCTGGGCAAATCTGCATTTTGTTCAGAAAAAATTTATCCAAACAGCTAATGGAAGAGTATTCTTAATGTGTCATGTACTGTATGCCAGTATTTATAGGCATTGTTGCCATTATGTGACAATAAAGTAAATTACTACAGTTATGGCATACCTATTATTTCAGTTACACTCCACAAGGTATATCACCCATTTTATCATTAAGTCCAACATTTGTGGTAATAAAATTTCCTTTGTTCTTATTATTTACAGAACAAATGAACAAGTACATCAAGAAGAATAGCCTGCCATTGTTTCTGCTGGGTTCCTCATATGACGGTGTAAGTGTCAATGACTGTATATGGAATGCAAGGAAAACTGTCCTAGCATTAGATAGGTGACATGAACAATGAATTATAGCTTACTACCTTCAACATGTGTCTCTGCTTTCAGATGTTTGAAGGGGGGGGGGGGAGCAGGGGATTCTGCAAGTCTACTTTAAAAAAGTAAAGGAATACACAGAAGAAGCAGATGGACATTAATCATTGCCAGATGAGTAAGGAATGTAAATCCTCTGACTAGGAATTCGTCAAGAAAAGTCAACCTGGAACCAGATGAAAAGTTCTTCTTAAGTCAAACCATTAATTACTATCAACATAGGTGTGTGAGACTGTCTAAACAATTTCTGAGATGCTTTATGAAGATTTGAGTTTCATAAAAATCATAAAAAAATTATTTTCTCTTCATCATCCCTTTTAATGCAAGTTGTGCAATATCGATTGTTACTTTTATAAATAAGAGCATCATTACTCCTACTTCATGACATGTGATCTAAAACTGTAATGTAGTGAAGGAATATGATCACTTGGAAGTCTGGATAAAGCAGGAGCCTGCTGGGGATTTGTAGCAAGTAATTCCTCGTTTTCAAGATGAAATCGATGTCTTTTCTGTAAAGACTGGAGGAGTACAGATGTACACAGATGCATGGAGCCATGACATGAAAGTCCTTTTAGTCCAAATTCTTGTAGAAGCTGACCACGGTTAATCAGGCTTGCATCATAACAAGGTAACAGAACTCCAGCTCTATCAGCACAATGTGCGCTCAAGCGAATAATGACTTGTGGTGCTTAATATATAAGTAGTTCCAGTGGCTACTAGGGCTTGGCCAGATCATATGTCCGGATTGAGCATGGTTGTGAAGATACAAATAGCTGGACTAAAACCACAGAATGTGAAAGTTACTGACTATCACTAACAAAACTTTCCCGGGCTGTGGGGGACTATTCGGGTTTGTAGGCTTATGGGCATTTGCATGGCATGGCAGTACTCTCTTCTGCATGCATGGCTTAGGCAGAAGAGCTATAAAGGAATAAAAAGCATGGGCTTGGATCATGCATCCCACCTCACTTTTTTGGAAGGGGGGCATCTCCAAAAAGTCCCCCCCCCCCACTTTTTCAATGATATAACAAGATTACGAATTGACACTACATTTCAAAAGCTAAATTGTGCCCAAATATGGCACCATTTGCCATATAGGCACCTTCCAATTTCCTTTTTTTCAAAGGGGAGAGGGATACCTGCTCCCCTAGACCCCTCCAAGACGGCGATTCACAAATGGTGAAAAGTCCCGCCCACCTTTGGAGATGGAACCACGCCCTTGATAAAAAGCAATTTTTGTGACAACAGCTGAACCTTTTAGAAATAAACTTTCATTGTAATGAGATTGATGGTTCAACATGTTTAATACTCCTTGGTTTTTTCGTGATCACAATATTTAAGTCAAGATCATGAATGCAGCATTATTGATCAAACCTTATTTCCTTATAGAATCACTCTCAGTGTATTATGGACGGAAGGAAAAAGAATATTTTTTCTCCTAGAACATGATTCATATGCTGTTTCAGAGAAGTACCTTTTAAGGGATACCTTTGCAAAAGTGATTTTTGTCAGTATATTCTGTTGGTAGTCTGGGTATTTCAAGTTTGTAATCATTTTTTGGGGGTTAGGAGGAGGTAACAAAGTGGTGTTACCGATTTGCCATGTGTGCGAGTAATGAAACTTGATATAGCCTTGTGGTACAGTGTCATGTTGTTTGTGGTATAACCTTGAGATTAGACCATTGTTGGACATTACAGCCTATATAACAGAAAATACTTGCAAAGTTAGGTGGACAATGTCATCCTTTTCAATCCCAGAGGATATCATCCCTACCCCTTCCCCATGTGGGAGGCCACGTTTCTGTGCGATGGTACTTTGTATTTCCACCTACTGCATGGTCACAGGTTCTAAATGGTGGCATAAAACTGTTAAAAATGCCTATCAGTACACCATAAGTGTATATTCAGTATTAACTAAGAAGTCTTTCGAATAAGTATGGTAAATTACTTTATAATAATTGGACTGTAGTATGTCATCAGTGTTGACTAAATTTTTCAAATAAATGGTAATGAATAAATGTGATGATCAAAAGAAAAGCAACTTGCCTCCTCATTGGTGTAAACAAATTGAAGGGAAGAGCAGTCACCCCAAATTTATGTGGCAACATCAGCTAACTCTTACAAATTTCCTCATATTTTCTTTAAAAATACCTTTCATGATTATTTAAACAAAAATATTTCTTACTGATGGTAAACTAAGTCCTTAGTCTGCATGAATTTAACATTTCCATGACAAAAATATTTTCATATGATTTAAACAGAGCCATTCATGGATTAGGACTGGGGTTTAAGTTTTTGGGGTCCACCAAAATACTGCAGAGAGCCTCCCAAAATTCTGAAGAAAAACATTTTGTTGAAACTTTGAGGGTCTGTTGGTACCAGTTTGGAGGCTGTTTTGGGCAAAATTTTCATGGTATGCTAAGTACCCATGGCAATCAACTGCTAGGGGGTGGGGGTACAGCCCCTTCCCAATTTCGAAAGGAGTCATGTTCGGTGTGTCCCTCACTTTTGTCCAGAGCCCTGATAAAAATGGTAGGCATGTGTTTGGTTCTTTAGATTGACTGATTCAATGAAATTAAGCATTAATTAATTAATGGTGAAATCAGGGATCATTATCATGAAGAAACATCTGATTCAAAGGACATGGTAGACCTTGAAACTTGGTAACATGACAGTAGTATGTTTGGGTGTGCGAGATAACAATGGTGTGTGGTATAAGTGCAGGTGTGGATCCAGACATTTTGAAAAGGGGGGGGGCTAAAAGCCCCCTGAATATTCTCCTACATTAACATTATGCTAATTTTCGGGTAGTTGGTATTGTTGATGTGGCAAAAAGAGGGGGGGGGTCCGGGAAAGCCCCCCTTGGATCCATGCCTGAAGTGTCAAATTACCTTTTAAAGGCAATAGGCAGTCCCCCCAATCAGAGTGAGTGTACCCTGTCACTCTAGTTCATGATTGGCCTGTTTAGATCATGTGACAATATTTTTGTTGGTAAATTGTGAAATTCAAGGAGAATTTCTCTTTGCTTTACCAATTGTTTGTAATAGTTACGTTCAAAACATCTTCAGATGTGCTTGTAATGCAATAAGAGGAGATCTGCAAGAGTTTGCTGATTTTTCTAAGAAAATTTTGGGCGACTGCCTATTGCCTTTAAGTGGTAATTAAATCAAATAGAGAATGATAAAATCATTGAAAACGTCTTTGAAAAAATGATTATGCAAAAATAAGTAATCAAAGCATAGGGTAAACATGAATTTAAATGATGGGAATTGATTAATACACCCCAGAGCAATGAATATCCGTAATTTTCTTTAGCTCAAGTGTACTCCTGACCGTAAACCACTAAAGCTTTGTGCTTGCATTACAGTATACATAGTTCTAGTCAAAGTCTTGTCCCCCCCAACACACACACACTTTTGAGAAGCTGTTTGACATCCTTGTGTATGCTCAACCAATATGGTGTCACATGACACATATAGATCACATATATTAACCACCCAATGGAGGATGACTGAGATGACTATTAAGGTAGAAAGAGGGACCACCTGCAAGCAAAAACATTTGCATGCCCCAGCTATGCAGTACCAGAAAGGTATACCCATTATGTCATGGGGGGGGGGGGTTGGTTTATCAGCGTCATCCTTTTTAGGTCATGAATTCCCTGTCATCACCCAGCCCTTAATGATTCCTACTTTGGACTGAAAAAATTCCTAGACTATATTCCTATATATTTTGGTGAAAACTCCCATTTTTTGATTCTCACATGTTTGGAGCGCTTTTATAAAATAAATGCCGCTCCCTTGATCCACTCAACTATATTGTTTTGAATGAGATCTGTGAAGGCAAGGGAATCTATTTGCATTTAGTGATTATGTAACATTTAAACGTTGAACAAAGGTATGGATGGGGGAGTTGGGCACCAATGTCTCAATCCTATTGAATTATTATTTGCGCAATTTACCCTTAAACCTGAGAAAGTAAAACAGATGCAGGCGTGTGTGTCCAAACCCCCCCACTCGCGCCGACCTTAAGATTTTTTAGAGTTTCAACCCAAAAAACCCGCCTCATTTGAAAAATCTCAGAACCCCTCCTGCTGAAAATCCTGGACATGCGCCTGAGATGTGAAAGATGAAGATATATGTCAACTGATCTTTTTATACATGGCTGATGAACACATTTTTAAGGGGTAAAAGGGGACCCAGGGCAATTAAAATCCTGTCCTGTTTGTCCTCTTATCAGAAGAATAATAATGGTATCCAAATCGGTACACATATCAGCCAAACAACTGCCTGAGAGCATAAATCGACTCAAAGCTAGGGAAGCAGCAGTGAGCTAGTTATCGAACCCTGGATGTACTTTCAACCTGCCATAGAATAAGCACCACTTGAATGGATTAATGAACTACTAATGTAAAATCTAGCAGATTAGCACACTTGTCCACTCATTTGTTTCATGCACGCAATGTAAGTAGTGTATACTCACATGTGTTAAGTATGAGCTTGGGTCGGGTCCTTAGGCAGCACTAATTTTGCAGAGCTAGGGTGTCTGTATATTGAAGGTTCGGAGTTGTAGAATTTTTACTCAGGTTCAAAAAGAAGTGTTGGCGTAATTAAAATTAAGCAAATGTTTTGCCTTTGAGCTGCCCTCTCCCCCCCGTTAGCACGGTTGGCTTCGTTCAGATTAGGCTGGGAGCTGTTATTTGCAGCCCATGTACAAAGCAGCAAAACTTTCATTTTCCAATTTTAGATCAAAATCTTTTCAAAGAATATACCAAACCAAGATGTATTTTGATATGTTAAAAAGGACACAATTCATCCTTCTGGTGAAATTTGCTAAAAAGATATGTTCTGTCCCCAAGATATCAATTAAGAGATGAAATGATCACTGCAGGATAGCCATATTGGCCTAAAGAGCCTTCAAAATATTTATTTGGACATTTTTAGTACAAGCAATCAGCCATGCTAGAACGGCCTACATATAGTAAGGATTAATGTTTATAGGGGGGCTGGCACATTTTGAAAATCATTTTTGGGCCATTTCTAGGCAAAGGTATGATTTTCATGATTTTTGTGCATTTCATACTTCCCAAATAATTTACTATCAGGAAAATATAAATTTTAGTCATTTGAACCTTACTTGGTCAATATTAACAACATAAAGTTACAAAAAACATGAAAAATAAGTGCCCCTATAAAGAACATTGATCAAAAATAAAATTTTATTACCTGAAAACGAGGTGGCTAGCTGATATGACTTCAGGCGAGTTTTGACCAAAAATGATTCCAATAGGCATTTAATAATATACTTGGTTTTCTGTAACATTTTTGTTCTTAAATCAAAAAAATTTTTGCACACTATGCGCACTTTCTAGTTCAGTTACATTTGCTATAGCCAGGTGTCAAAATTTAATTTTTTTGCCGCTGTTCCACGGATCAGCACTCTTTCCAAAACTACTGTTCCGGATCAGATTTCACCGTTCCGAAGTACAGTACCTCGATATACGTAGGGTTTGTGCACACATGTAAACTGCATGTGAGTCGTAGAACTGCACAGATGGACCATAATGTGGGATTTTCACCTGCAGCTGGAATTAGCCCATGGGATACCCTGGATTTAGTTTTTGTTCTTTTTTAAGCATAAATTTATTGCCAGTATATAATCTTGCACACAGTGACCTGAGACTGACAAAGTCTAGGATGAAATATGCTCAACTTTGATGCAGAACGTACAGCAAGCAAAGCTAGTGGGATTACAGTGATCCCCCAAAAAGGTTACACTGCAAGGAATATTTTTTGTTTTATTCGCCCTTTGCATTACGGCTTATTGATTCCTTGTATAGCTAAGCAAGGAGACGTTTCTCCGACATATGAGGGCACATACTGATGTTATTTTACATTTTTTTTACATAAAATTGTTCGTCTTGTCCTTTGCCGCAATGTTGCTTCAATGATCATTTCACACAGAAAGTCACTGAGAAGATCTCGCATTTTAAGCTAGAAAAAAACACACACTTAAAGACAGACAGTCATCACCCCAAAGTATATTTTTAGTGTATGTATATCAAAATTCTCAGTTGGTGACTGCTCTTTGATTGACATCAAAGTTTGAAAATTTGAAAGATGCAGAGTAGCTCACATTCCACACAAGGCAGACAGAGTACTTTTATTACATTTTATAGCCTTGTATGCTCACCAGGACATGGCCTTAAGCAGTAAAACAGGTTTATTCTTGCACAAGGAAGAGCCTCATACAGTTATGGGAGGGGCTAGAAGATGCATAGTTGGGAGAACTGGAACTGTCTGGGATCATGAAAATTCCCCTGTAAGGCTCACTTTGGTCGCCAGATGTCGTCAGACTTGCTTTTAGTCGTTTTCAAGTTGCGGTGCTTTAGTGGCTAGCTTGGTTGGGAATGTTAATACAAAAATCCCTCAACACAAATATTAGCTTTTCATTAGGAGTGAATATCAGTGAACAGTTACCTGTCAATTGGAACATACCTAAGGGGTGATGTAAGATGACTTTCGCATACAGGGCAATAATGACATACTGAAAAGTTTTATCTGCGTTTGGTACTGTGGTATAGGCCTATATCTGACAGTGTGTGCGTTAACACAGTAGAGGTTTACCATACACCATAGGGAAATAACACTTGAAAGTCTAACCAACTGCAATTGATCATGGCTGGAATGAGGTTGCATTTCAAATTTACCAGAATTTTGTACATTCACGCGTAGTTACTTTATCAGAGATTAGGATATATGTGTATATCATATGCAATGTGCTTCTTGTGAAAAAATACTGTTCCACAGTGTGTTCCACAGTGGCTTTTGAAAAGTTACTATTCCGGCACGAAAAGCATTGTTCTCGGAACAGCAGGAATTTTGACCCCCGGCTATAGCATCCGTTTCAGATACGTTGGCTATGTAAAGCAGAAGATTTTACAAGCTATTGTTCTTCCGTGTAGGTGTGATCCTGGAGAAATAAAATTGAATTGATTAGAAGTTATATCCACTCTTTCTAACCATTTGGAAGATTCTAAATTCAGACACATCATGGTAAGCATATTTTGTAAGAAATGTGAAGTGTCTCAATGGAGAGTCCAGGGGTGGTGGAATAGGGCATCCCCCCTCAACTAATCCAAAAGTCTCAAGTAGAGACTACTCTTTGATTGATGTTAAATTCAAAATATCCAGAGTAGGTTACATTTATACACTGCATGCATAGACTGTGTTCTGAATACACATTAGGGCCTTATAAGCTCACCAGCATATGGCCTTAAAGGTCTGTGGACATGTAACCAAACCAATTGCTTAATTTCTCAAGAATGGTAGTAAGATTTCCAGATCAACAAAAATATGTTTAAAAAATCTGTCAGTAACTTAAGCTAGTTTCTTGTTAAGTGTTCTTTGTGAAGAGTAGCTTCTTTAAAACAAACCCCTTGGCATATGACAATATTACAACAACTGTCATTGGAATGAAGGCTAAAAAACAAAGGATAAAATAACACCTATCTCATGAATCCCTCTTCCCACATTACAAATTTGCATTACGTAGGTCACATTTACTCATAATGAAAGAGCAAAATGCAAATTGTCTTGTAAAATGCTCACTATATAATGGACTTTGAAGGGACTTGTGGCTTTTTTAACATCCCTAATGCTCTTTGCATAATATAGACAGGTACTAAAGTTTACATCTCCACAGACTTTTAAGCAATAAAGTTGGTTTGTGTCTGCATAAGGAGGAGCTTAAGACAACTTTTGGCAGGGCTAGAAGTTAGTTGGGAGCCTGAGAACTGTAACTCTATGGAATGAAGAGATTTGCCCTTTAAAATTTTTTAGGTGATGTATGTCAACATGTATGAACTGGAAATACAAATGAAAAAGAAATTTTTGTTCTCAAATTTTTATATGGGAAAACAGTTTCTTGGAGGTGTTGCCTCTGCATGACTAGGGGATTGTTAAGAGAGAGAAAGATGAAGAATGCACACAAAAAGGAAAGGCCAGGCCAATTAAGCTATGCAAAAATTCTTTTATTGCAGACATGGATTGCCAGCCAATCATCAACATGCAAATACATGCATAACATATATCAGTTAAACAAAAATGATATGATAATATGCCAGGACACTCATAAATAAAGGCAATAGGCATAGGCACACAAAACATGTAAAGAAGACCTGTTCCTATAGTCACTAATTGTGTAACAGTCTGATGATATTTAAAAAACATAAAACAGTTACACACTAGTTCCTGCTAGAAATGTGCTCTTTGGTGAAGTCTCCATACACACATCATCCTTAATTGCCCTGATCATGTCAGATGCCAGAGTTGACACTAGTCATCAAGATTTAAGGACTGATATCAGGATTAATTAGGGGAGGGAGGAAATCATTCAGGTTTGGGTATTTGAATCCATGGTAATTAAGATCTAAAGCACAAGGGGTAGGGCCAGGAGGCAAAGGCTAAATGAACCTCAACATTGTCTAGAATTACTATAGAAAAGGATTACCAATATCCAAAATGATGTAGAAATCTTACAAGTTGACAATTTTGAAACCTCCAGTCACCTGAAACACAATGCAGGGAAGGACACTTCCAAAGTGGGCCACGAAAGTTTAGCTCGGATATCAGTCACACTGAGAAACATAAAATTATTAGTGTTGGCTTCTCAATGATGTCAAACAGCTGCTACTGTCTCCCAAACTCTACTCTCACAGAGAACACTTTAAGTTGTTGAGGGTAGTCTGTGAAGGCCTATAGCACCCCCCCCCCACACACACACTGCACACACACACACACACACACACACACACCATAGGTAAGCTGCACAATGTGTCATACTTAATCAGTTCTTATAGCTACAGTACTTTTAAGTCAGCCTTTTCTGTATATGAAAGACCCAGTCTTGAAAGGTGAGGTTATGAACTTCAAGGTATAACAGAAAGTTAACCAGTAAAGACCTCTTTTCCTTGCCATCTTTTGCATGTAGCTTTCCCTTAAGTCTTTTAGGCTTGACCTGGAAAAGAGAAGTAAGGTTCTTTTAGAACAATAATGCTTTGTGATTGAGATATGTGAACACTTCTTACTTTAAAAAGAAATGGCAGTCACTCAAAATTTGAAATGAGTATAATTTCCATACTTGATCCTTCAAAAAGTTTTAAGGTGACGGCTTATTTTCTTTAAGGAAATGAAAGAAGGTACAGTAACCCAACTGTAAGATTTTAAACATTTTGCACAAAACTCACATTCTTTTCTAGAAAATCTGCAGTTCCTGCCACACAGAGCAATACTAGAACACAAAGTTAATTACTACACAATAATGAAATGGCAGAACTGTAATGAACAACAACCTAGAACAAAGGAGTCTTAATTTCTGGCAAAAACACCTAGTTGAGGGTGGGCTAACTTATTCCATTAGCCCCATGAGCAGAATGACCACTTTGGCAGGGACATCATTTTGGAAACTAAAGCTGTTGAGGGTTGGTAATATAATAAACCACAAAATAGGCAATAGAAGAGAGAGGTTGGTAAAATACCATCGTCAACTCTTCAATTCAGCATGTGTTGCAACAATCTGACTGTATATTATATAGTGGTTTAAGATATAGCTGTTGGAAAGCAATGCCAGGAAGCCCCCTCCCTCCCCCCCCCCCCACCTCCCAGGTCATCAATGAAACAGTAGAAAGGTAAGAAGCCAAAATGTGGATGTCTGTTCTAATTCTTGGAGTCGCCATTGCCACTCCTCTACATCAATCCAACACTAAGACAATTCAGATAATCCTTTAGAATAATTGTAGTCCTCAATGCCAGACAGTCTGTCACTACTCGGCACACTAACCTGGATGTAACTAAATAATTGGCCAGACTTTCAAATGAAATAAAACATACAAGCTTTTTGCACAGTCCAATTGACACAGTTAAAACGTTTTCACAATTTTCTTCGTCCGACAATCAAATTTTTCAGTAAGGTCAATATTGCAGTGATGAATGTATGGAACTATTTACAAAATCTTTGTCACGCAGCAATTACCATTCCATTTGTTTAGAAACTTCCACAGATTTAACAAATATAGTGTTACTGACTGAACCATAATGCTATTCCCTTTAGTTCAACAATATTGCCATTTCAGAGACTAGCACAATGGAAAGATAGCTAGTGGATTTTGGTAAAATATTCTGACACTCACAGACATGGTGACATTCCTGAAATTTTAAATTCTATTTTTATATAACAAATAAAAGATGTTGGCTCAGAAACATGGCCTACCTCTTACAATAATTCAGCTGTGCCTTTGGATGGGATCAAGCTAAGTTTAGCTTGGTGGCTGTACACTTCAGGGCTTCCATAGCCAAGTGTTCTTCCATCAGCCACTTGGTGACAAATCACTGGTATGAACAAATCTGAAAAACAAGAAAGACTGTATGTATATCCTTTGATAAATAATTCAATAATTTAGGTCAGGCCAGTGGAGGTGTCAATTAATGTTAACTTTTTCAGTTCTCTTGAAGGCAAATCCATTTTTAAGGGAACATATATACTCAACACAGGCAATTTAAAAGACACTTGGTACTGGTTCTCACACAACACGAATAAAGAGTTACAGACACACCAGCCAATGAATGATGATAAAACCTAAGATCCACTGAAGAAACATGTTAAAAAAGTTGCAACAATTGTATAAAAATATTCTGATGTAAAATGTATCACAGAAATTTAGCATTATTCTACTTAAAGGTTGAATTGTATTGGTTGTGATCACAGAAACATAACAGGCAACAATATGACAGACAATAGCAATTACTTACCTACTGAAGATTTTGAATGTCCTCTGAGATTTAAACACCATTCACTGAAGGCAGGAAAACATCCTCACTCATATGAACAGCCAGATAGTTATGCCCTGGATTTCCCCGATGCTTTTGGTCTCAGTATCGAATGCAGCTCTCTTCATCCAATCACCCATAGCAGTGGTACAAATGAATCTAAAAAATGAAAAAATGCTGTGCTAATTAGCATTTAAGCAGTGTTATACTATTTAAGCATTTTAAAGCATTTGATAAACTTCAACAAACTATTGAAAATAAAATACAAAATATGTGGTCACGCTCTTGGTCATTGTTTCAAATGACACTGCAGTTATCGAATCACCCACAGCACTGGTATAAAAAAGACAAAAATGGTTATGCATTTAGGCAGTGCTATACATTAAACAAATTTAAAGCATTTGATAAACCTCCACAGAAACCTGAATACAATCTGGTTCTGTTTTCACAACAAAAAGTGTGTAAAGAAGTAATATGGTGATTAAAATCTCAACTAATGTTCCTATGAAAGTATCACATGAATTTTACTCAATACTCCTGTAAAAAATGTATCAAAGAAATTTAGCATTTGTTTTACCTAAAGGTTTACCTGAGACAGCTAGATAACAACACTTGGGCAATATTGCTTACCTACTGCAGATCTTGAAATGTTTTTTGAGATAGAAACACCATTCAGTGAAGGTAGGTGAACATCCCCACTTATGAACAAGACTAGATGATTACACCCTGGGCTTCTGTGATGATTTTGGTCATTGTTTCAAATGTCACCGCCTCTGTCCAATCAGCCATAGCACTGGTATAAACAAATCTAAAAAAGACAAAATTTACTGTGCTATTTAGCATTTAACCAGTGTTTTACCATTTAAGCATTTTAAAGCATTTGACAATTAAACTTCAAAAGACTATTGAAAATAAATTTTGTTTTCCATGCACACAAAAAGTGGTAAATAGTGGTAAAAACCTACTCAGTGATGGAAAACTCACACAAATTGTACAAGAACATATCCTGTTGTATATATATCAAAGAAATTAAGCATTTATTCTACCTCAAGGTTGAATTGTACTGGTTGTGATAACAGAAACACAGCATGCAACAATTGAGCAATCCTGCTTACCTACTGCATATCTTGAAATGTCTTTTGAGATGAAAACACCATTAACTGAAGGCAGATTAACATCCTCACTCACTACGAACAGCTGGATAGATCTTAAAACTGTCTTTATCCAATCTCCACCCATAGCAGTGGTAGAAATGAATCTAGAAAAAGAGAAAAATGCTGTGCTAATTAGCATTTAAGCAGTGTTATACTATTTAAGCATTTTAAAGCAAATGATAAACTTCAAAAGACAATTGGAAATAACTTTTGTTCTGTTTTGCACAGAAAAAGGTAAAGAATTAAGTATATAGTAATAAAAACCTACTCAGTAATGGAAGCCTTCCAGCTGGAAGGTCTGGGGTTCGACTCCTCGCCAGGTCATACCAAAGACTAAAAAAAATGGAACCTACTGCCATTGTGCTTGGTGCTCAGCATAAGCAATGGATTAGGGAAAACAAGCCAGTGAACCACAACTGGAAAAAAAGGCTGTGGTCAGCCCGACTTAAACCAACAGGTTAGAAACTGAGCAGTAAAACCTCATCTAACTACATGAATTGTAAAAAATATTCCCATCAAAAATATATCAAATAAATTCAGCATTTATTCTACCTCAAGGCTGAATTGTATTGGTTGTGATCACAGAACATAGCAGGCAACAATATGAAAGACAATAGCAATTGCTTACCTACTGCATATCTTGAATGTCTTTTGAGATGTAAACACCATTTGGCAGGAAAATAGGAAGGCAAGAAAATATCCTCACTCAGTATGAACAGCCAGACAGTTACACCTAAGATTTCCCTGAAGCCTTTTGGTCACTATCTCTTCATCCAAACACCCTTAACAGTGGTACAAGTAAATCTAAATAATTAAAAACAAAAATGCTGTGCTGTTTAAGCATTTTAAAGCATTTGATAAACTTCAAAAGACTATGGAAAATGATTTTTGTTCTGTTTTGCATGCTAAAAGGTTAAGAATTAAGTGCATAGTGATAGAACCTACTCAGTAATGGAAGACTCACATGAATTGTAAAAAATATTTCTGTCAAAAATATATTAAAGAAATTTAGCATTTATTCTACCTCAAGACTGAATTGTATTGGTTGTGATCACAGAAACACAGCAGGCAACAATGTGACAGACAACAGCAATTGCTTACCTACTGCATATCTTGAATGTCTTTTGAGATGTAAACACCATTCACTGAAGGCAGGAAAACATCCTCACTCAGTATGAACAGCCAGACAGCTACACCCTGGATTTCCTGGGTCCCTGATGCTTTTGGTCTCAGTATCGAATGCCACTCTTCATCCAATCACCCATAGTAGTGGTACAAATGAAAAAAAGGACAAAAATGCTGTGCTAATTAGCATTTAAGCAGTGTTATACTATTTAAGCATTTTAAAGCATTTGATTATCAAACTTCAACAGACAATGGAAAACATTGTTGCTTGTTTTCTACACTAAAAATGCAAAGAAAAATGAAGTATATTGAAATGCTTTACTCATTTCTTTAATGCCATGAACTGCCTTTATATAATCAACCACAGCACTGGTTCAAATTAAGACAAAAACTGAATGTGTATTTTAGCAGTGTTACACATTTAAGCATTTAACAGCATTTGATAAACACAAACATCATTGACGAAACTGTTCCGTTTTCCACAAAATAAAGTTAAGAAATCAGAATGTGGTTCTGAAAACCAACATAATAACCCAGTGAAAAACTCACATGAGAAATGTTTCTGGATATGAACGTATCACAGACATTTAGCATTTATTTTACTTAAAGCTTGAATTGTAATATGGTTGTGATCACAGAAACATAGCAGAAAATATCTGACAGATAAGCAGCAATTGAGTAATCTTACCTACTGCAGATCTCGAAATGTCAACCGAGATAGGACAGCCATTAAATAAAGGTAGGCAAACATCCTTACTCATGAATACAGCCAGATGATTACACCCTGGACTTTCGCGATGCTTTTGGTCATTGTTTCAAATCAACTTTAGCACTGAATGGTTGAAATGAATCTAACTGGAAATGACAAAATCGTTGTTTATTTAAGCAGTGTGACTATTTTAGCATTTTAAAGTTTTTAATGATAGAAATCTGCACTCGTGATGAACAGTCAGATGATTACACCCTGGACTTTCAAGATGCTTTGGTCATTGTTTCAAATACCACTACAGCCTTTATCTGATCAACAATAGCACTGGTATAAATGAATCTAAAATGGAAAAAAAAAATGCATGATGTGAGCCTGTTTTAGAATTCAGTGTTATACTATTTAAAGGTCGTGTGACATGCCACCAAAAAGCGCTGTTTCACTTGTCAGTTAAAGAATTCAGTCCTCCAATCAAAGATCCGTTGGAGTTATTGCAATATCTTTTACCGTTCTCAAAATATAAGTCTTCAAAGTTTGATGGTTTCTGAAGAAACAAACAAAAAAAAAGGGGGGGGGAAAGTTTAGTTTTTTTTATTTATTTTTTAATGCCCCCGATTAATTGGGAGGATTCTATTTTAAGGTTTTAATTTTTTAAAACCCCTCCGTAAAAATTCCAGGTTTGAATTTGGTAAAAAACAAAGGGTCATTTTCCCAAAATTTTTCCCTTTTCTGTACAATTCAATTAGCCTTTAAGTAAAAATTAAAATTTCCCTTTAAAAAAGTCTGTGATGGTTTTAAAGGAAACCCATTTTCCCTTTTTGATTTTCATGTTTAAATAGTTTTTTCAGAACCCCTTTGATTTATAAAATTTAAAAAAACACAATATGGGTTTGTTTCAATGTGTTAAAGGTTAGGGGAAAACAAAAATTTTTTCTTTTATCTAAATCTACTTTATTATGTCTTTGGAATGATCAGAGGCAATTAAAAGGGGTTATTGGGGCTAGACTTCACAAAGGGAATTCCAGCAAAAATAGGTGTAACTTTTTTTCAATATCAAACTTCAACAAACCTTACCTATTAATAAAGCAGGACATCTACATGAACTGAATTACCAAGGATTCCATAAATTCTGTTTTAGGTAAACTTGCATGGATCTATCAACATCTAAATATCTTTGAAGTTGTTTTTAGCTGGGAATTTTTAACCATTTAAGGAAGCATCAAATGGTATAAGTTAAGCTGTTAACATTAAATTTGTTTTTAATTGTGTTATAGAGTTTGGTAAAGATGAGAGTTTATACTTTTTGCTTTGAGACAAGAAAGTTATCTTGTTTTACTTAAAAAGCTTTCATAGTAAATGTATAGAAATGTTTTTTTCAACAATTGTGAAGTTCATAACAAAAGCAGGGTCAAGGTAGTTGGTTATTAGAGTGTTTCTCTTGAATGGTGTTCACAAAAAATAAAATTATGACATTGTTCTGACATTTTTTATTAACAAATATGGAGAGAATGAATTTTAATATTTAAAAATATTATAATTTCCTTACAGATTTATTTGTATTAATTTACAAAAAAAATATTAATTTTGATTTTCATTTAAAGCAACACATTTAATTTTATTTGTCAGAGGTGTTTAGAAGTATCCAAAAGCTCAAAAGTTATTCGGCATGGTATTTTCTTTACAATGTTATTTAAAATCAATATTTAACTCATTAATTTCTTTCTGGATAACAATCAATCAACTTGTGATAATGTAATAGTATTCTTTCCATGTTTTTGTTGCCTTTGCATGCTTTATTTAGTGACGTGTCCTGGGAAATTATCATACTCATTTTGTGTTTAACTGAAATATGTTTTGCATGTATTGCATGTTGATTGTATGGGTGGCAATCCATGTTCAATAAAAGAATTTTTGCATAGCTTAATTGGCCTGCCCTTTTCCCTTTTTGTGTGCATTCTTCAATTTTTTCCTCTTTACAATCCCTAGCATGAGAAGGAACACCTCAAGAAACTGTTTTCCCTAAAAAATTTGAGAACAAAAATTTCTTTTTCATTTGTATTCCAGTTCATACATGTTGGGAAAACATCACCTAAAAATTTTAAAGGGCAATCTTCATTCATGAGTTCAGTTCTAGGCTCCAACTAACTTCAGACTGCAAAAGTTGTCTTAAGTTATCCCTTATGCAGACACAAACCAACTTTATGCTTAAAAGTCTGTGGAGATTTTTAAACTTTTTGTACCTGTTATTTTGCAAAGAGATTTGGGGTGTTAAAAAGCCCAAGTCCCTTCAAAGCCATTATTTTAGTGAGCATTTACCCAAAAAATTTGCATTTTGCTTTTCTTTATGAGTAAATTACTACTAATGCAAATTTTAAGGGGAAGAGGGATTATGAGATAGGTGTTATTTATCCTTTGTTTTTAGCTCATTCCAAAGGGCAGTTGTTGTAAATTGTCATATGCCCAAGGGGTTTGTTTTTTAAAGAACTCCTTCACAAAGAAAAAAAAAAAAAAAAAAAAAAAAAAAAAAAAAAAAAAAAAAAAAATGCATGCAGTGTATAAATGTAACCTACTCTGGATATTTGAATTTAACATCAATCAAAGAGTAGTCTCTACTTGAGACTTTTGGATTAGTTGAGGGGGGATGCCCTATTCCAAACCCCCCTGGACTCTCCATTGAGACACTTCACATTTCTTACAAAATATGCTTACCATGATGTGTCTGAATTTAGAATCTTCCAAATGGTTAGAAAGAGTGGATATAACTTTAATCAATTCAATTTTTTTTCTCCGGATAAACCCCACAGGAAGAACAATAGTTGAAAAAATTTCTGTTTTAATACCCAACGATCTAAAACGGATGCTATAGGGGGGGTCAAAACCCTCTGGCTTTCCAAAAACAATGTTTTTGTGCCGGAATGTCTTTCAAAAGCCAAAACCCTGTGGAACAGTTTTTTTTACAAGAAGCACATTGATATGATATACACATATATCCTAATCTCTGAAAGTAACTACGCGTGAAGTACAAAATTCGGTAAATTTGAAAGCAAACCTCATTCCAGCCAGATCAATTGCGTTGGTTAGTTTCAAGGTTTTTATTTCCCTATGGTGTATGGTAAACCTTACTGTTTTAAGCAACACTGCAGATATGGGCCCATACCACGTAAAAAACGCAGAAAAAAATTTTTCAGTATGTATTATTGCCCGAGCGAAAGCATCTACATCACCCCTTAGGTATGTTCCAATTGACAGGAAAATGTCACTGATATTCACTCCTAATGAAAAGCTAATATTTGGTTTGAGGGATTTTTTGTATTAACATTCCCAACCAAGCTAGCCACTAAAGCACCGCAACTTGAAAACGACTAAAAGAAAAGTCTGACGACATACTGGCGACCAAAAGTGAGCCTTACGGGGGAATTTCATGACCCCAGGACAGTTCCAGTTCTCCCAACTAGGGCATCTTCTAGCCCTCCCATAACTTTTATGAGGCTCTTCCTTGTGCAAGAATAAACCTGTTTTATGTTTAAGGCCATGTCCTGGTGAGCATACAAGGCTAAAAAAATGTAATAAAAGTACTCTGTCTGCCTTGTGTGGAATGTGAGCTACTCGCATCTTTAAAATTTTTCAAACTTTGATGTCAATCAAAGAGCAGTCACCAACTGAGAATTTTTGATATACATACATAAAAATATCCCTTGGGGTGATGATGTCTGTCTTTAAGTGTGTGTTTTTTAGCTTAAAATGCGAGATCTTCTCAGTGACTTCTGTGTGAAATGATCATTGAAGACAACATTGCGGCAAAGGACAAGACGAACAATTTTATGTAAAAAAAATGTAAAATAACATCAGTATGTGCCCTCATATGTCGGAGAAAAGAAGTCCCCTTTGCTTAGCTATACAAGGAATCAATAAGCCGTATGAAAAGGGGCGAAAAAACAAAAAATATTCCTTGCAGTGTAACCTTTTGGGGGATACGTAATCCCACTAGCTTTGTTTGCTGTACGTTCTGCATCAAAGTTGGATATTCACCCTAGACTTTGTCAGTCTCAGGTCACTGTGTGCAAGTTTATATACTGGCAATAAATTTATGCTTAAAAGAGAACAAAAACTAAATCAGGGTAACCCATGGGTTAATTCCAGCTGCAGGTGAAAATCCCAAGTTATGGTCCATCTGTGCAGTTCTACGACTCACATGCAGTTTACATGTGTGCACAAACCCTATGTATGTCAAGGTACTGTACTTCGGAACAGTGAAATCTGATCCGGAACAGTAGTTTTGGAAAGAGTGCTGTTCCGTGGAACAGTGGCAAAAAAATTAAATTTCGACAACTGGCTATAGCAAATGTAACTGAACTAGAAAGTGCGCATAGTGTGCAAAAAATTTTTTTGATTTAAGAACAAAGATGTTACAGAAAACCAACTACATTATTAAATGCCTATTGGGATCATTTTTGGTCAAAACTCACTTGAAGTCATATCAGGCACCTTGTTTTCAGGTAATAAAATTTTATTTTTGATCAATTTTCTTTATAGGGGCGCTTATTTTTCATGTTTTTTGTAACTTTATGTTGTCAATATTGACCAAGTAAGGTTCAAATGACTAAAATTTATATTTTCCTGATAGTAAATTATTTGGGAGGTATGAAATGCACAAAAATCATGAAAATCATACCTTTGCCTAGAAATGGCCCAAAAAATGATTTTTAAAATGTGCCAGCCCCCCTATAAACATTAATCCTTACTATATGTAGATGGTTCTAGCATGGCTGATTGCTTGTACTAAAAATGTCCACATAAATATTTTTAAGGCTCTTTAGGCCAATATGGCTGTCCTGCAGTGATCATTTCATCTCTTAGTAATTGATATCTTGGGGACAGAACATATCTTTTTAGCAAATTTCACCGGAAGGATTAGTTGTGTCCTTTTTAACATATCAAAATACATCTTGGTTTGGTATATTCTTTGAAAAGATTTTGACCTAAAATTGGAAAATGAAAGTTTTGCTGCTTTGTACATGGGCTGCAACCTTACCTACACCAGGTAGCTGCTATTTGGAAATAACAGCTCCCAGCCTAAACTGAACGAAGCCAACCATGCTAACAGGGAGGGGGGGGGGGAGAGGGCGGCTCAGAGGCAAAACATTTACTTAATTTTAATTACGCCAACACTTCTTTTTGAACCTGAGTAAAAATTCTACAACTCTGAACCTTCAATATACAGACACCCTAGCTCTGCAAAATTAGTACTGCCTAAGCTTATACTTAACACATGTGAGTATACACTACTTACATTGCATGCATGAAACGAATGAGCAGACAAGTGTGCTAATCTGCTAGATTTTACATTCGTAGTTCATTAATCCATTCAAGTGGTGCTTATTCTATGGCAGGTTGAAAGTACATCCAGGGTTCGATAACTAGCTCACTGCTGCTTCCCTAGCTTTGAGTCGATTTATGCTCTCAGGCAGTTGTTTTGCTGATATGTGTACCGATTTGGATACCATTATTATTCTTCTGATAAGAGGACAAACAGGACAGGATTTTAATTGCCCTGGGTCCCCGTTTACCCCTTAAAAATGTGTTCATCAGCCATTTATAAAAATATCAGTTGACATTCTTCATCTTTCACATCTCAGGCGCATGTCCAGGATTTTCAGCAAGAGGGGTTCTGAGATATGATTTTTCAAATGAGGCAGGTATTTTGGGTTGAAACTCTAAAAAATCTTAAGGTCGGAGCGAGGGGGGGGGGGTCCGGACTCCCCTTTGGACACATATGTGCCTGCATCTGTTTTACTTTCTCAGGTTTAAGGGTAAATTGTGAAAATAATAATTCAATAGGATTGAGACATTGGTGCCCAATTCCCCCATCCATACCTTTGTTCAACATTTAAATGTGAATACATAATCACTAAATGCAAATGGATTCCCCTGCCTTCACAGATCTCATTCAAAACAATATAGTTGAGTGGATCAAGGGAGCGGCATTTATTTTATAACAGGGCTCCAAACATGTGAGAATCAAAAAATGGGAGTTTTCACCAAAATATATAGGAATATAGTCTAGGAATTTTTTCAGTCCAAAGTAGGAATCATTAAGGGCTGGGTGATGACAGGGAATTCATGACCTAAAAAGGATGACACTGATAAACCAACCCCCCCCCCCCCATGACATAATGGGTATACTTTTCTGGTACTGCATAGCTGGGGCATGCAAATGTTTTTGCTTGCAGGTGGTCCCTCTTTCTACCTTAATAGTCATCTCAGTCATCCTCCATTGGGTGGTTAATATATGTGATCTATATGTGTCATGTGACACCATATTGGTTGAGCACACACAAGGATGTCAAACAGCTTCTCAAAAGTGTGTGTGTGGGGGGGGGGGACAAGACCTTGACTAGAACTATGTATACTGTAATGCAAGCACAAAGCTTTAGTGGTTTACGGTCAGAAGTACACTTGAGCTAAAGAAAATTACGGATATTCATTGCTCTGGGGTGCATTAATCAATTCCCATCATTTAAATTCATGTTTACCCTATGCTTTGATTACTTATTTTTGCATAATCATTTTTTCAAAGACGTTTTCAATGATTTTATCATTCTCTATTTGATTTACCACTTAAAGGCAACAGGCAGTCGCCCCAAAATTTTCTTAGAAAAATCAGCAAACTCTTGCAGATCTCCTCTTATTGCATTACAAGCACATCTGAAGATGTTTTGAATGTAACTATTACAAACATTTGGTAAAGCAAAGAGAAATTCTCCTTGAATTTCACAATTTACCAACAAAAATATTGTCACATGATCTAAACAGGCCAATCATGAACTAGAGTGACAGGGTACACTCACTCTGATTGGGGTGACTGCCTATTGCCTTTAAAAGGTAATTTGACACTTCAGGCATGGATCCAAGGGGGCTTTCCCGGACTTAGCCCCCCCTTCTCTTTTTGCCACATCAACAATACCAACTACCCGAAAATTAGCATAATGTTAATGTAGGAGAATATTCGGGGGCTTTTAGCCCCCCCCCCCTGCACTTATACCACACACCATTGTTATCTCGCACACCCAAACATACTGCTGTCATGTTACCAAGTTTCAAGGTCTACCATGTCTTTTGAATCAGATGTTTCTTCATGATAATGATCCCTGTTTTCACCATTAATTAATTAATGCTTAATTTCATTGAATCAGTCAATCTAAAGAACCAAACACATGCCTACCATTTTTATCAGGGCTCTGGACAAAAGTGAGGGACACACCGAACATGACTCCTTTCGAAATTAGGAAGGGGCTGTACCCCCACCCCCTGGCAGTTGATTGCCATGGGTACTTAGCATACCATGAAAATTTTGCCCAAAACGCCTCCAAACTGGTACCAACAGACCCTCAAAGTTTCAACAAAATGTTTTTCTTCAGAATTTTGGGAGGCTCTCTGCAGTATTTTGGTGGACCCCAAAAAGGTAAACCCCAGTCCTAATCCATGAATGGCTCTGTTTAAATCATATGAAAATATTTTTGTCATGGAAATGTTAAATTCATGCAGACTAAGGACTTAGTTTAACATCAGTAAGAAATATTTTTGTTTAAATAATCATGAAAGATATTTTTAAAGAAAATATGAGGAAATTTGTAAGAGTTAGCTGATGTTGCCACATAAATTTGGGGTGACTGCTCTTCCCTTCAATTTGTTTACACCAATGAGGAGGCAAGTTGCTTTTCTTTTGATCATCACATTTATTCATTACCATTTATATGAAAAATTTAGTCAACACTGATGACATACTACACAGTCCAATTATTATAAAGTAATTCACCATACTTATCTGAAAGACTTCTTAGTTAATACTGAATATACACTTATGGTGTACTGATAGGCATTTTTAACAGTTTTATGCCACCATTTAGAACCTGTGACCATGCAGTAGGTGGAAATACAAAGTACCGTTGCACAGAAACATGGCCTCCCACATGGGGAAGGGGTAGGGATGATATCCTCTGGGATTGAAAAGGATGACATTGTCCACATAACTTTGCAAGTATTTTCAGTTACATAGGCATTAATGTCCAACAATGGTCTAACCTCAAGGTTATACCACAAACAACATGACACTGTACCACAAGGCTATATCAAGTTTCATTACTCACACACATGGCAAATTGGCAACACCACTTTGTTACCTCCTCCTTACCCCCAAAAATGATTACAAACTTGAAATACCCAGACTACCAACAGAATATACTGACAAAAATCACTTTTGCAAAGGTATCCCTTAAAAGGTACTTCTCTGAAACAGCATATGAATCATGTTCTAGGAGAAAAAATATTATTCTTTTTCCTTTCATTCATAATACACTGAGAGTTTGATTCTATAAGGAAATAAGGTTTGATCAATAATGCTGCATTCATGATCTTGACTTAAATATTGTGATCACGAAAAAACCAAGGAGTATTAAACAATGTTGAACCATCAATCTCAATACAATGAAAGTTTATTTCTAAAAGGTTCAGCTGTTGTCACAAAGATTTGCTTTTTATCAAGGGCATGGATCCATCTCCAAAGGTGGGGGGCACTTTTCACCATTTGCGAATCGCCGTCCTGGAGGGGTCTAGGGGAGGGGTATCCCTCTCCCCTTTGAAAAAAAGGAAATTGGAAGGTGCCTATATGGCAAATGGTGCCATATTTGGGCACAATTTAGCTTTTGAAATGTAGTGTCAATTCGTAATCTTGTTATATTATTGAAAAAGTGGAGGGGGGACTTTTTGGAGATGTCCCCCCCTTCCAAAAAAGTGAGGGGGATGCATGATCAAGCCATGCTTTTATTCCTTATAGCTCTTCTGCCTTAGCCAGCATGCAGAAGAGAGTACTGCCATGCCATGCAAACTGCCATAAGCCTACAAACCCGAATAGTCCCCACAGCCGGGAAGTTTTGTAGTGATGGTCAGTTAACTTTCGCATTCTGCGACTTTAGTCCAGCGAGTTGTATCTTCACAGCCATACTCAATCTGGACATGTGATCCAGTCAAGCTCTAGTAGCCACTGGAACTACTTTAATATTAAGCACCACAAGTCATTATTCGCTTGAGCGCGCATTGTGCTGATAGAGCTGGAGTTCTGTACCTTGTTATGAGCAAGCCTGATTAACCGTGGTCAGCTTCTACAAGAATTGGACAAAAGGACTTTCATGTCATGGCTCATGCATCTGTGTACATCTGTACTCCTCAGTCTTTACAGAAAAGACATCGATTTCATCTTGAAAACGAGGAATACTTGCTACAAATCCCCAGCAGGCTCCTGCTTTATCCAGACTCCAAGTGATCATATTCTCACTACATTACAGTTTTAGATCACAGTCATGAAGTAGGAGTAATGATGCTCTATTATAAAGTAACTATCGATATTGCACAACTTGCATTAAAAGGGTGATGAAGAGAAAAAATTTTTTATGATTTTATGAAACTCAAATCTTCATCAAGCACTCAGAAATTGTTAGACAGTCTCAACACCTATGTGATAGTAATTAATGGTTGACTAAGAAGACTTTTCATTGGTTCCAGGTGACTTTCTTGACGAATTCCTAGTCAGAGGATTTACATTCCTTACTCATCTGGCAATGATTAATGTCCATCTGCTTCTTCTGTGTATTCCGTTACTTTTTTAAAGTAGACTTGCAGAATCCCCTGGTGCCCCCCCCTTCAAACATCGAAAGCAGAGACACATGTGAAGGTAAGTAAGCTATAATTCATTGTTCATGTCACCTATCTAATGCTAGGACAGTTTTCCTTGCATTCCATATACAGTCATTGACACTTACACCGTCATATGAGGAACCCAGCAGAAACAATGGCAGGCTATTCTTCTTGATGTACTTGTTCATTTGTTCTGTAAATAATAAGAACAAAGGAAATTTTATTACCTCAAATGTGGACTTAATGATACAATGGGTGACATACCCTGCGGAGTGTAACTGAAATACTAGTTATGCCATAACAGTAGTACATTACTTTCTTGTCACATAATGGCAAACAAGCTATAAATACTGGCATACAGTACATGACACATTAAGAATACTTTTCCATTAGCCGTTTGGATGAATTTTTCTGAATAAAATGCAGATTTGCCCAGGTGTCTTATTATCCAACAATTGTGAAGTTGGTGGCATGTGAAGACTATATGGTTAGAGGATGCACTCACTAGAGCTTAGTTTGCCGTCTTTCAGTGAGAGAAGTTGACCATGGCTGATCAAATTGTGTAATTTTTAAGGCTTAGCATCATTTAACACAAATACCAGCTGAAAATTATTTGCCTTGCTAGCTTAGCAGTCTTCATGGAATCTAAACGATGATCTGAATGACACCTAAGTTTTGTAGATCATTTGTAAAAGGAACTGCACAAGTACAGCACTGAAAAACTGATCCTATGAATTCCATGTAATTCATTATTTCATTGTTATTGCTTTGGGTATCCCTTACAGACTATTTGACTACTAATTACACATGCAGGCTTAGCAAGGTCGAGTTTCAACTGACAGAAGCAAGACATAGTCAAAATTACATTATGATGGGTTTCCTAAAAGCAAACTTAGCCTAGTGCATTGAAATGCTGCTTCTAGAAAGTGAGATGCACCTGTTTTGTCATAATCAATGACCTCTGGATGAAATCTAACAAAACATCCAGACTACAAAAACAGCAAAACACTGTATAGTGACCTGTCATTAGTTAAGCATCCTCAGCTTAATATACTGGGCTGTAATTTTATTGCACAACATAGTGTCCCTACCAAAGTCTGTGACATTTACACTTTAAGTCATTTAATTCAAAGCTCAGCTGTGAAGGCTCTGATGACTCCTTCTTAAGGAAACGAAAAAGGAGACATCTCCTGGTGTACAAGTGATGCCCAAGTTCATGAACATGCAAAGCCAAAATCAAAACAGTAAGTCAGTCCATTTTCGTTCCCTAACGAAAAGTAAAATGTATCTATCGTGTAATACTAGATTAAAAGTGACAAAACATACCAGAGACAAAATCAGCAAAAAACCAGACAATTAAGTGACCCCTTGTGTGGGTAGAGTGTCACTGGTTTCATACACTGTACTGTAGGGTAATGTTTTATGCAATCAAGAGTGTACAAACCTAGTCTCTGATGGCATTTGCACTTTAAAGTTAATCTGAAACTTTCTCTTTGTGTAAACCTGCAAGATGTGAGACTATTAAACCTAGTCTTTCGGAATGACCCACTGTGTACTGAGGAGTACAGTCTCTGTGTATGTTGACAAGAGAGTAAATTGGTTCTGTTTAATTTTCAAATGATCTCTTTTTGTTGCTAGGGCGATGGAGAGTAAATGGTCACCACTGATGATTCAGGATGGCCAAACAATTCTTCAAACCAAGCACCTCCCACCATGCACTGCAAAATAAGTTAAGAAGAAAATGTAGCATTGATTCTAATCAAACATATGACATTAAGGAAAGGATAAACTTATTATGATTACAGAATAAAAACTAAAACACACAAGCCTTTATCACTTTTGCATGTATATATTGCGAGACTTGTGACATTGTTCAATATCATGAGCACAAGTGAACTGTCCTAGTTGTGAGTACTAGTACAAGAGTAGTGTCCCTAGTTGTGAGTATAGCAGTGGTTCTCAAACTGGCCCTTAGGCCCGCATGCGGGCCTTGTCAGTGCGCCCCTGAATTGATTTTAGGTTTTGAGAAAATAATTAAAGTCACTAGGCTACTTGACTCCAAGTTTTGGCCTTTCTGAGGCCAGGTGCCTACATAACAAGCTGTCCGGTATATTCCTGTTCAGTCATATCTAACGAAGAGTAATTTTGTGTGCCTTGTTTACAATCATGTTATGTACATGGTGGCATTACGGAGTGCTTGTACTTATGACAAAGCTTGTAGGCAAGTTACTTCTGGGAAATTTAATTGTGACATGAGGTGACTGTACAATTGAAAAACGTTATCGTTTTTGAAATTTGTTGATTGGTTACGAAATGAAAATTCGGTAATTTTATTTGGCATAACAATGTGTTTGCAATGGGTTTTAATGAACTAGCTCTTTCCAAAAGCTCTGTAAGAGAAATATGTACATAATCAAAGCTTTTTTGAAATTTGGGAATGCGGTCCTCCAACTCTGCAGACCCCCTTCTCTATCTGACTACGACTGAGAATAACTGATCAAGAGCTTTCCCCACATACGGCCACTAACGAAGGATAAGTTCAGAACTGTTGTGACTTCATCCGTTTTCAGAGTGTGGTTTTTGGCAAACCTACTTAGTTTTGACTGTTTGGAAAGCTAGATGTTAATCCTATACCCCAAACCGACCCATGATAAACATCAAAATGAAACACACATGCTCGACGCAGAATTGTAGACAGGTGGCGCCCGGTGGGGGAGGTGCAGGGGGCCATGACCCCTTTTTGTCGGGAAAACTCCATTTTCGTAGGAGAGCCTTAATGGGTATGATAAACTGGTGGCAACGACCAGTCGCAGCACAGACCTTGATTTTGCCCTTTGTAGGGCAAAACTGCCCATTAAACACACTATTTGTCATAATTTCTTTAATAGTAATCCCAAAATTTTGGCGCAATAATTTTGCGTTTGCCGTTCCTCGGTAACGCAGCCCTTCTGTCGGGAGCTTTGGGGTCCACCTCTGATTAAAAGGGGAAATTTTTGGTGAAAAGGGGCGACTGCCTGCAGTCTAGAGCCCTGGAAATCAAATTTTCACCTCAGCCCCAAACCATGATGGGGTGAGGTCAGAGTGCTCTAATGTATGTGCAGAAGTGCAGATTGTCCTCTAAAGGAACCTCTTCCTGTGAAAACTTCGTATCCCCGCCTCGTTTGCCGTAGATACTGCCTGAGGTCCTCCCCCTGCAGCCTCGACCTCTTCCAGCCTCTCCATTGGCCCTTACCCTCAAAAAGTTTGAGAAAACCCCTGGTACTAGTAAAAGTGTAGTGTACCTATTTTGAGTACTAGTACAAGAGTAGGTCCCTATTTTGAGTATTAAGTACAAGAGTAATGTCCCTAGGGGTGGGTACTGTACAAGTGTAGTGTCCCAAGTTGTGAGTACCAGTACAAGTACAACTGAACTGTCCCTAGTTGTGAATACTAGTGCACATGAATGTCTATTGTATAAGTACATTATTTTGCATCAATACCAACCGATGCTTAACCATCAAAATCTGAAAGTAGAGGTTCAAATCCATTCTCATGCACACAAGTGCATTTAAATGTGCGAAACTGTAATTTTCACTAAGTCTGATATATAATAAAGAGCAAAGAAGAAAGATTGAAGAAAGGCTTAAGCTGGCAATGATTTGGTCATCACCAGTCTGGGATGTCTTCAGATAGTGTGATTATTAAGTATAAACTTTCTGTAATCTCCAAATCCTACTAACCATTTCTGTCATAATTACATCAAGAACTGAAAATTTAAAACCTCTCTTCAGTCCTGCTGGCACCACAAGTATCAAATTAATTTATTTCATGTTAAAAGCAACAAGCAGAATCCAGGAGTTCGTAAAAAGGAGATCAGGATTAAGCCTTTATTTGGGACACAATTTATGATTGCAAAGCCCCAAAAGAATAAATGTTCTACAAAACCCCCAAATCTTTTCGTTTCTGTGCTGGGGAATTTTGTTCGAAAGGTGAGAACAAAGACCCCATACTGACAAGCTTGAGGAAGGTACTAGCTAGAAACCCCAAAAACCCCGGCATGAAACAAAAGGCAAATAAACCCCCTCAGAAATTAAAAAGAAAGGTTTTTGGTATATTTTGATAGGAACACAAAAATATTTAAGAGTAATAAAGCTTAATAATTCAATGTTTAAGGATATCAAATCCCTTTTTAAAGATTTTGATCAACAGATCAAAGAATATGCAGGAGCTATTTAAAAAACAAAAGGACACTGCACCAATGAAGTGGGAAAGGAAATTTTTAGTTGTAGGGGAAAAAACTGTTTAAACATAACAACACATAAGTTTCTCTCCAACGCATTTTGGGAAAATAGAATAAGCCCACATCTTCCGCTTGAAAACACACTGTTCCAGACTATACACAGTTTCTCTCAATTTTTGCAAATTTCTGCATACCACTAAGGAATATACTACTCAAAATGAAAGCTTTGAGGAAATTCGTCAATGGAGAGGAAATTTGCCAAATGATGTAAGGTGGCATGCCAATTTTACTGTGACAGAAAGGATGGACATTTCAAATTTCACATTCGTGTATGATGACTGGCCAATGAAAGTTTTAAGTTCTAGGCAAGTAGTGTTTTTTTTTTATTGTAATTTCAACAATAAGTCACTCTTTCTCAGTCGATCTTTGGTATTGTAATAAACCAAGTTCCCGACAAGGAAGATCACCATCGTAAACAACCATTGCTTAAAAGAGATCTGTAGAATGTTGGATCTCCTTCTTAACGCCTCCATGGCTTAGGCAGGTTTCACTCTGCACACCACATATTTAAGCTACAGGTACCATGTATAATCTCAGGGACCATGGAAATCCAGACTGGACTTACTCTTCCCCTTACATTTTGAATTCAATTTGATGTTTCATCTTTGTGAGTGTAAGCAATGATGGAGTACTTATGACTGCAGCAAGACATCTGACTGTGAGCTCCAATTCAAACAAGAAACACCCTGTTAGTGCACTCCCTGCGAAAGCTATGTAACAAGTAGTGGCCTGCACTGAGTTTTAATGCTCAAGCCACATGCACACAATACTGTGTGTGGGCTTTACTTGAAACACAAATTGATTAGCACAAGTCATCAATGACCAAACAGAAGTGAGCTTACTGTTGGATTATGTCAATCAAAGTACAGTCACCATTTTGCATTTTTAGAGCTATGATCATATCTTAAATATTGTTGGGTAATGCAACACCCCTTTAAATTCCCAATGACTTACTGCACATTGATGTAGATACTGTACTTGTTAATAGAACATGATTAGTCAACTACCATGTCTAAAGTAATTTTCCCAACTAAACCAGCAGGACTAATACTTCTTGTACCCAGTTCATGCACAGATCCATGTTGTGTATGATTACTATGGATCCATCCTCCCAGTCTGTGTGGCTCTAACAAAAAATATCATGCAGGACATAAACGAACTTTGAAGAAACAAAATGTTGATTGAGAAAGAAGGTGTGAAGCAAGATTATACGTACATGCATAAAATGTAGATTAAAATGAGTAGTGTTCAAATTTGCATTCAAATATTGCAAAAAATTTTTATTTGAAAACCATTTCAGAAACATATCCAGCAATGCTTTCAAAATAAGGGTTAGGAGCAATAGTGGAAGTTTGCTTTTGACGTAGTAAGTCTTTGTTCAGGGAACAAGGGAAAAGTAAGAACACATTACATGCAGAGGACGTCAGAGAATCGTCTTTTTGTCTTGGGCATCTGCACTAGTCTATGTTTTAAGGTGTGTATCCTGGGTAGGTCAGGGGTTAGGGCCTACAGATTAAGTCACTTAAAGGTTTAAGCTACTATGAGAAGCAGTCATTATTAACACAGCTTAAGGAAAAGCAAATTTAACACAAAGGCCAATTTTTTGGAATCTGTGACATAAAAATACATGCAGTATTCAAATGTGACATAACATAACATGACAAGTTGAAGGGCAATGGAGAGGGCTAAAGTCCATAAACATGCCTGCAGTCCTAGACCCAAAAGCCAAAGGGAACTCAAACCAAACCAAAACCCCAACAAAAGCCCAGCACAATTAGATGTAAGTACCACAATCAAAATAGAATTTGTCAATGTTTATCTTAAAGCCTAGAGAAACACTTCACTAACTTCTTACAATTGCCGCGAACACATGAATTGGCACAAACTTTTAATTCACAATTAGACAGAGAATTCCTACCAGAAAGGAATTTGAAAACCTGCAGCATGTCCCCCTAGTCCTTCTTAACTCAAGAGAAGTAAGTCACAGACATGTGAGCCTATCATGATAAGGAAGATTATGCATTTCAGGAATAAGACGATTCGCCCTCCTCTGAACCTCCTCTAAAAGAAACTTGTCCTTTTCATAAAAGGGACTCCAAGCCTGCACGGCATAATCCAAATGTGCTGAACCTCCTCTGAACCTCCTCTAAAAGAAACTTGTCCTTTTCTTAAAAGGGACACCAAGCCTGTACAGCAAAAGCCAGATGTTGCCTAACAACTGCTTGTACAAATTTAAAAAATATCTTTACTAAAATTACTGAAATTCTTTCTGATCAATCCAAGCACCCTTGTTACCCTTGCACTGCCTAGAAGGCTTCAGATCACTTGTAATGACAACACCTGGATATTCATCCCCTAGCCTCCTCCTTCCCCACATCCTTTGCCTTTGCCTGAATCCACACATAACGCACACTCTTTTATACCCTTTATGTTATCACGTGGTTTCATTTTTTGTCTTTCACATTTATAGACATGAGGACACCTTTTATTTTCATTCATTACTTTGTAGACATAGGGAAGAGGGCTTTTGCTCAACACCATTCGGTGAAAAGAGCTATAGTTCCAAAAAGATTCAGAAGCACTGATGCACACTAACTGAATGTGACATATTCTTGTAAGAGGTACAAGCCTTACAAGGTATTCATTTGAATAGTTGCTTCAATAAGTATAACACTACAACTTTACTTTTTCTCACCCCGTCCTTTCATTAGGCGTTTCCCGAATGCATGAAGACAAACCTTGCATTTCAGTTCGTGAATAATTTCATGGAAGAAATTCCCACCACACTCAGCAACATGAATTATCATTCAGTGTTGCCAAGTCAGACATGTTCAACTCAAGTCACAAGTAAATTTTCTTTATGTTAAGTCAAGTAGCAAGTCATTTATCTTCCAGTCAAAGGGCAAGTCAAGAAAAAGTGTGACTCCATCGAGGACTCGTGTCCACGTCAGTCATTCGATTCAACAACTCTCAATAATCCCCTTCATCGTCTAAAATTTGAATATTTACACACACTTAACAGTCTCAAAATGCTCAGCTGCATGCAGGAATGTTGGAAGTTTTAGAATCAGAAAGCCAAAAGACTTAGTAGTATCTTCCCACATGACTAACATGTATACAGTTTTAGTACTGTGGTTTGGAGTTGACAGTATCATTTTGAAGATACTATGGGTAAATTTCTGCAGTATAGACAGTAACAAATTGATGGGCATAGATCAAACAAATGTCATAAATTAACTTATTTTAATTTCGGTCATTATATGTGATATAAGATCCAAACAGGTTTTATACTTACATGTAACAAATGTAATTTACAAGTTTTCATAACTTGACCTTTGAACTCCACCAAAGACAATAGAGATTAAGCACTTAGAAAGGAGCACCCACATGCCAAGCATGAGATTCATGTTGCAGTTTTTTCCTTTACTGAAATCAGTCATAGCTACCAATGGCTCATTATGCTAATATTATAGCCACTTAAATAAGCTAAGCAGGAGCTGTTTGATTACAATAAACAGCAAATTCTGCTCTGAGAGTGCTTTCATACTTGATCTCGTGCAGGGGATCTAGATATGGATCTGATCTGCCTCTGGAGATCAACTTTGTAGTGTCAAAGCTCTTGCACTCAAAATCAGATCTCAAGATTTTGATCCACCCACTGGGTACGTGGATCATTGCTTGAGCAGGGAATCAAAAACCTGTGTGTGAAAGCTTGGTGAATCGCAGTGACCTGAGATCAAGATGACGTATGACACAAAAGTCCTTTCTATTATGCTGAAATGCACAAACATGGCAGCACAGGTAGCTGCAAATTTACTGTACTGCATGTACACAGTATAATACTATAACAGCTTACACTGTGCTAGCCAACATCGCATAGCCTATACACTATAATTCGCACAAAGCAAATCAACTGTTCCACTTACAAGTACTCTACCATTTGTTTCACAATTTGTTGTGACAAAGTTTACATAATTTTGCCATTTTAGCTTTAATACTACCATGTTTGGCACCTTTCACAATGTGAATTTGGTAACTAGCCAAGATAATGAAGTTATACTCTTCAAGGGCAATGCAAAAAGTTTTGTCGCCTTATTTTTAGTTCTTGATGTATTCATAGACAGTGCCAGAAACTCAACAGACCCGTAGGAAGGCTTCCAAGATTGAGGAAATGGGGGAGGGCGTTGAAGATCTTTACTTAACTCATAGATTTTGCCATTTTCTTAACTAATATTTTGTCATTTTCACAGAAGCTAATGATAATTTTTTAAGAAAAACTTCAAACTGAAAATTAAGAAAGGAAGTTTCCCCTTAGTTTTCCCCTTAGTTCCTGGCCCAAATGGCCTTGCTGAAAGGAAGCAAACTTCTATGTCTCTATCACAGAAAATTCAACGAGGTTGTCTTTACTCCATAACTTTACAAGAGCACCATTTCATAGAAGGAACTTCTGTGTTGTGCACAGAATGTTGTAGTGATAAAGCATTATAGCAATTCCTAATTTTTCAATTACAAGCAATGGGGCTGCCCGCCCGAGTAAAAATTAAGAGAGGGCGCTCTCATATGGTTCCTACCAGTTGCGCGAAACGTCACCGCGACGGCGAAGTTTGTAAACAAAACATCGCTTATTACGTCTAGGACTACGTACTCGCTCATAACTTGCTGTTGAAGCTGAATGTTAAAGAGCTCCCCGGTTTTACTACGCCGCAAAGCATTGTTCCTGGGCAGTACCCAAAGGTAAAGAAGGGATCATCAGTGTTAACATACACAGGAGAAAAGAAGACTACATCCCTAATATGGACCTAGTATCAGTAGCGGCCTAGTAGCCAACTCACTGCAGTAAGAGTCAAAGATAGGTCGCTCGGCTATAGCCTGGTAGTTGTACTAAGAAGCATCATTCCTCAATAAATTCCACTTGCATGGAACACTTTTCTCTTCTTCCAGTACTTTTGAATATGAACGCACAGTGACTGGTTTGAAGTTCACCTACTGATTGGTCTGTTTCTATGGTATCTTCACTAGCGCACTTCACAACACATGCATTTAAATTCTTACACGCTAACAACGGAAAAGCAACCAAAGGGATCGCTTTCCAAGAGCGCAGTATTGTGAGTCAATTATTCCGGAAAATCCCCAAGAAATGCATTACACGCATATAGAACACGCTGTTAATGTGCACACACGTCAACTCTTTTAACAATGGAATTTTCTGTAACGCGTCCTTAGTTTTGTACGCAAATCACCGAACAGAACGACGCACATATCAAATCCACACTTCAGCCCCGAGACAGCTAGCAGAGCGCGTCTTACAGTGTAGGTATAG
>JAIZAY010000183.1:0-86716 GCA_029531755.1 Holothuria leucospilota | reverse complement strand
GTCAATTACTGCCATTGTTTGGAAGCTAGCTACTTAGTGTTAGTAATTAACTGAATTAGAAGACACATGCAAGTGTTAAAACTAAGAGTGGTACATGCAGCAATAGGGTAAACTGGGGTGAAAATGCCCATGGGGTAAAAACGCCTGGAAAACTTTTTGTTTCTTGCCAGTAAAAAATGTACCATGATGTGTGATAGAATGGAACATATTTATATTGAAAACCATGTTAATATATAGTAATGATAAAAGAAAAAAAAAATATTAACATATTTCAGGGGTACTGAGGAACTGTTGAAAAAAATATGCCGAAAAAAGTTTTGAAAAATTCCCTTCACAGGTTTAGCCTTCATCAGTTCATATTTACCCCATATGTAAATGATGTTTATTTTTTATCATTTTTTGTTGATATATGTTAAGAAGGGTTACTTACAGCAATATGCTTAATCAGTATATAAACATCTATTTCCATATACTGTATGCTTAATACCTGAGATTTAAGAGGGCATTTTTACCCCGGGCAAAATCAACTGCCACGGGGTAAAAATGCCCAGCAACATCCTTCACATGCAACTATAACTAAATCCTCATTTATCTTCAACCATCACAGTAATAGACCTTTCTACAGCTATTACCTATCAATATTAGCTATTAGGGACCAACTTCATAGATTTGACAATTTAATTCTTACTTAATGTTCTCCAGGTATTATTCATATTCAAGTTCAAGTTCGTTACAATTTTGTAATTCTTTATGATGTAACTGACTTTCTTCAATCATCATGTAACCCCATCCCCGGGGCCCCTTATTTACTGAAGATACTGACAATTAAATGAATTACATTTTTCCCATCAATCTGATGAAAACTAATAAGTGCCATAAAATTATTTGCAAGTGTTGCTAAATCTATAAGATCATAACAAATAAGTGATTTCTGAGTACAGCCAAACATACATCGCACTGTAATGACTGTGTGTGGGAAGTTTTTTCTCATTGCAATTTGCAAATGTGCTCTCACATGTACAATACATGTACAAGTTTAGAGACCACAGATGTACCACAAACAGACAAACAAGCAAACAAACATACAACCCAAGACACATCTAAGAGACAAAAATTCATATCTGAAGTATCCTCAGTTTCACTTCAGGTGGCTTCACCAAGGACTCCAGAATCAGATCATCTGAAAACATCACTGCAAGTAACTACTGTACAGTATGTGGGAGAGTATGTGGCAGTTATACATAACGAGGATTAATTAATTGAACAAATGATGCTATGCCAATGTTTTAACTCATTTGACCATCTAGTACATGCATCTCCATAGTACCATTTCAGTAAGCCAGAAACAAAATGGTAACATTCAGTAGACTCAGAGATGAAGCAGAGTATCATTTCACTTTGCATTGCAAGTTGCAGTCTATCATTTTGATAACAACACGTCAGTGGGGTTTGAAAGAGGAAGACTAAGTAAAAACTTGTTTTTAGCAGATGAATATGCAGTGCCAAAAAAAAAAGGAAAAAGATTCACAAAGTCATCATGGGTATTAGTTTGCAAGGACCCAAAGCCTTTGTAACCAGTTGTGTCTCTGTTGAATCTCCAGAGTGACAAGCCAATGTGCGAGCCCATGCTCATTGTGCTGTACATTAATGCTTTACTTTCACATACATTTGTGTCAGGTACGTGTACTGGAAATGACTTCATATTCATAGTCCTCCAGCTGTGGTTGAGATGTTTGTGGTAGTTGAGGGCTGCATTCCTCAAAATTACATAAAAAAATAAAAGAAAAATAATAACTTTACCACAGGGGAAACCTGTGGAATAGTCATTTGTTTTAAAGGATAGGGGTGGGCGTTTTTACCCCAAGACCCGGGTAAAAACGCCCGCCAAAATTGGTGTCGAAAACTGAGGAAAATTCCTCCTTATCAATTTCATAACCATGATGTTACATAAGCAAATCATAAAGAAGACATGTATTGCAAAAAGCTACACTTTTGTTTCCTAAAGTCTGCAAGGAGTACAGAGATATTTACCAAAAACCTCAAAATCGGGCGTTTTTACCCCAGTTTACCCTATACATATGTAATTAGTACAACAGAACATCTGTTGTAAGTCCAGTCAGTTGACTGTAAAGACTTACTGTAACATCCAGTCTCACCACAAGGAGGTTGTTCAGCCTGAGACCTCAATTACTATTAATTACATGCAGGAGAGGAAGTTTTCTTAAGATACTATATGTAGAAATTACAGACAGTGAAGGGCAGAACAGGAGGAGAAAAAAATTAAATTTATATCTTAAAGAGTATACTCATAATGTAGTACTGTACAACGTACACAGTATTTCCTGTCATTTTGGGCCTTGCAAATTGTACAGGTACAATATCTGAATGAAGAACAGTGTCAGCTCCAAGTTAGGTATTAAACTGTTTTCTTCAGTACTGTTACAGTGGCCCGTCCGCCATGGGTTCCAGAACTACAAACCACAATAAAAAAAGGGAGGAGGCTTCCTTCGAAGTAGTTCCAGTATAATTTAAATTAAAACCTGTGCTTTCAGGTAACAAAAACAACGGTGAAGCAATTGAGAATTCAGGAAGGGGAAAATAATATAAATGAATTACTCACGAAAGACTCTTCCTGGTACAAAAATTATCAAAGTCCAAAGAATAATATCCAATTATACAACGGGACCGAGAAGACCGAGACCCTCACACCTTGGCAGCCAGGACAGCTCTAACTACACATAAGAAATCAAGAACCCATCCCCTAAACCAACACAAAAGATAAATTGCTGCCCAGCTAGCCAGGTGTACCAAACAATGGGTCTACATTACTAACTTACTTAAGGCAGAGCAGTGTAATGGAATGAAGCAATGAAATGAATTGGAATGGTTTTGTTAGTCAATGGATGAAAATGCAAGGGTTAGTGTTGGGCCCTGGATGAAAAGGTGAAGATGGATGAGAATGTATGACAGGTGAAATGGATTGTTAGTAACACTGCCCCCCTTCCTCAAAAACTCGACCCCGAGTCCTTTTAACATTAAAATATAGGCTTCAAACTCATAACATATTTTAGGGGTAGGCAGTAGGAGGCACATTTGCAATACACAATATATACATTATTTACACACATCGCACCATTTGTAAGAAAAGTCCATTTCATATATGTCTCCACAATCCACTGAAACAGCAATCAAAATTTGTACTGCTCACATATAACATAAAAGAGTCATAATTAGTTCATATCTGAAAAGGGTAAATGTTCAGAGGTTGTCCAAACTATAGGGTATAATATCCTAGCTTTACTATCCGGCACTCCGACCATGTAGACAGCGTTGATAGATGGCTACGAAGAATAAGGTCGAGTAGTTCACGCATGTCACACTTCCTGCACAACAGGCATTCCGTACCACTTGTAAAGTTTACCCACTAATACATATCGTAGTCTTTTGTCCATGCAGGCATACGTCTAATTCGCCTCTGAGGCACTGCATCGGGGTCTGCAGAAGTGGAAAGAGGTAAATGTTCCTGATCATAGTCTAGTTCGACTTCTTCTGCATTGCCAAATGGCATATCAAAAGTTTCCCCTGAAGCTACCTGTGGCGGAGCGGAATAACATGGCTTAAGTCTATCAAAGTGTACCAGAAATTTTTTTCCATTGTCCAGTCTCTTTATTCGATAAACAGCATCTGAGACCCGCTTCGAAATTTTGCATGGTCCTTGACAAAACTGTTGCAGTTTAGGACTTAGCACCCTGTTCATAGCTGGAACATATAGACAAACATTGTCACCTTAGGCGTAAGGCTGCCCCCCACTTTTTTCATATCATACAGCTTCTTTTGTCTACGTTGAACATCTCCCAAGTGCTCTCGAACAGTCTGAAAAGATTTCTCAAAACAATTCTGTAATTTTTTTGCATAACTGTCTGAATCATACTCATCTTGTTCCGGTGTCGGACATAACAGATTCAATGGTAAGTTCACTTCCCGACCAAACATTAAGAAATTTGGGCTGTACTTGGTACTTTCTTGCATACTTGATCTGTAAGCAGACATGACCATAGGAAGGTACTCATCCCAGTCATTTTGTTCCTCTTTCACGTACATACTTAGCATTGTGGCTAAAGTTCTGTTCAAACGTTCAACGAGGCCATCCGACTGGGGATGATATGCAGTTGTTTTTGTTTTATTAATGTCCAACAATTTACATACTTCTTGGAACAGGCCACTCTCGAAGTTGCGCCCCTGGTCACTATGGATTGAGTATGGTACACCAAATCGGCAAAAGAATTCTTTCACTAGTACATCAGCACAAGTAACAGTCAAAATTTGTTACAGTGGCCCGTCCGCCATGGGTTCCAGAACTACAAACCACAATAAAAAAAAGAGAGGAGGCTTCCTTCGAAGTAGTTCCAGTATAATTTAAATTAAAACCTGTGCTTTCAGGTAACAAAAACAACGGTGAAGCAATTGAGAATTCAGGAAGGGGAAAATAATATAAATGAATTACTCACGAAAGACTCTTCCTGGTACAAAAATTATCAAAGTCCAAAGAATAATATCCAATTATACAACGGGACCGAGAAGACCGAGACCCTCACACCTTGGCAGCCAGGACAGCTCTAACTACACATAAGAAATCAAGAACCCATCCCCTAAACCAACACAAAAGATAAATTGCTGCCCAGCTAGCCAGGTGTAACAAACAATGGGTCTACATTACTAACTTACTTAAGGCAGAGCAGTGTAATGGAATGAAGCAATGAAATGAATTGGAATGGTTTTGTTAGTCAATGGATGAAAATGCAAGGGTTAGTGTTGGGCCCTGGATGAAAAGGTGAAGATGGATGAGAATGTATGACAGGTGAAATGGATTGTTAGTAACACTACCATATATTTTATAGGAATATACATACTGTAAGTACAATTAAATCGGTATGGGCCGGTACAACATGAAATTCTAATGCCCTTAAATACAAATCTTAACAGTAATAAGTTTACAATACACTGAAATGGATCATAAATCCTTGGTTGCTGTGCTGTTTACCAGATGACTGGATATGAAACTCACAAGCACTCTAGCTCCCAGGAATTCTATGACCTATGGCCTGCTGTGCATTGCTCCACAATAATAAATTATTGTAACACTATATACAGTATTTAAATATATATACTTACTGTAGGCCTAAAACAAATTTATGTGTACTGGTTGTAAATTACCAAAAGTATATAAAACTTACAGGAACAGGAGCTCTGTGGAGAGGTATGCCTGTTGTAACTCTTCCAGGGGGAACGTCACTCTTTTATCCTCATACTCCTCACTGTCATCCTCATCCTCCACATAAACCTCATCATACTCAATCACAACCTCATTCTCTTTCACACTCAAAACTCTACCACACCACCAATCTTCCTCGTCCGTATTCTCATCAAGCCACATATGTTGCACTCTCCTTCCTACTGCATTTATATTTAACAAATCTGTTATTTCACACAAATCCCCCTCCCATAATCCTCTAAAATTGTCTCTGAGTCCAAGTACCACCCATTATTGTCTTTATCACTATCGTACCGTATGTATAACGTTTTTCCTAGTTTCTTTGTAACTACACCCATGTACCAAACATCTACCCCCCCCCTTCTTCAAAACAGTGTTTAACCACCCTCCCCACCAAATTCTTAACATCTACCAAAGGCTTCTGATTATGTGAGGATGGTACTACCCTCAGCGAGTCCCCCCCAATCCTGCGTTTTGTGCCCAGTTTAGCCAGAGACAGAGTGCTTCCAGTCACATCCTCACCATCAGTAACACCACTCACACCACTGGTATCTGGTAATGAACCCTGAAATGAATGGTTCTGTTGCTGGATGACCTCTTTCAAGATTCCAAGAGATCATTAAACCGCTTTGGTTTTCCAGCAACAGAGTGATTAAGAATTCCATCCTTATTTTTTGCTTTCAGGACCCATTTCCAGAATTTCAATTGCACTTTCAAGGCATCACACTTTTCTTTCTCATCAGCTAAAGCACTCAGTCTTTCCTCCAATTCACTCACACTACTCCACAATCCACCAACTTGCTTCAATTCATTGGACAGTGAAACCATTCTTTCTCCCTCTCGCTCCACTTTCGCCACTGCTCTCTCATACTTCTCAGCCCACCTCATTGCCCTCACTTCCTTAATAGCCATGTGCCTTTCAAAGTATAGCCATCTTTGCTCATTCATGCTCTCTCTCGCAATCCTCATATACTTTGCTCTCATTTCCTCATTCAACTCATCACGCCACTTACCTGTTTTATTCTCCTGCCACATGATCAACCCTTCCAAAGCAAGGGTTGATGCATTTGGATTCTCCCTCATCAATCTATCAAGCATTCCAAAATCTCTCTCCACTCCCACATTTGTTGTAGGCACACTCATCATCTCATGCTTTACATCATCCTCAACATTCCAGAACTTTCCACCCTCTAAATGGTCACACAACATTCTCTCTCCCAATTTGGAAAAACTAGCACACATTAGCTCTAGAATCTTCTTGCAGAGAGGATAAGTGTCACTCTCTGCAAGAAGACTCATGTACACTTCATCCATCCTACTCTCATCATCATACAAGCACTCCCCTTTCAAAACAGGCAATGTATCCTTTGACCACGAATGCATTGTCTTCACAAACTTATCATACTGTACTTCTCATTCATGTCTAAAATATGCAGTCTCTCACCATTCTCTTTCACGCCATTCAGTACTCTCCAAAGTGGACTTGTGATTACTTTGTTCACAAGCCTAAAGTGCTCTCACCCCAGCCTTAAATGCTTTGACCTTTAAGTCTGCAAACACAGCTTTCATCAATTTATTATCTTCCTTCACACTGTCAAAGAACTTGCACAACTCATCATACAGGTAATAAACAACACCACCATTCTTAAACAAAATGTTAAAGCGGTTTCCTTTGAAAGGCACAAGGTCTACCCTTTTCTCACACCCAGTCACACTAAGGAATGTCAAGAAATCTACTGGCTTTCCTGTCTTCTCACACACTCTCTTCTGCACACTCTTGCACACCAGTCTCACAAATTTCACTATCCCTGCCTCTCCTCTCACAAACACACCAGACAATGCAGCACTTCCCACTTTTTGTCCACACAGCTCATCCTTCTCATACAATTTCAGCACCTCAGAGGCCTGATTTGCCAAGCCAACAACAAAATGCAAACCACAAAAAAAGTTGTTCATTCTACTCACACTATTACGGTCATTCTCACTCAAATCATTCCAATTTTCCACCACACTAGGAAGCACTCCATTTCTGAACTCTTTCAACAGCTCATTGCCCTTCTTTTCTGCAGAATGCCTGTCTGACATTGTATTTTTAATCCGGGCAATTAAGCTGTTGAAACCCTCTGCTCCAGCCCCTTTAATGTTTGAAGCATCCTTCAGGATGTCCTGGAGGGTCTGCAGAGTTTCTCCTGCCCCTCCCCTCCACCATGTCCCTCAAGCCCCCTCAATTGTGAGGCTAGTACCATCCTCAAGCACAACATCAAAAGTTCCATACTTATATCCCCACTTGGTGGTACCATCCGTACAAAGTGTGATGGACTCACCAACTGGGGATAGCATTTTGCTGACGATTTGTTGTTGTGCTAGGGCCCGCCCCTCAATAATCATTGTTTTACCAAAAGTAGCCTTTGGCAGCCTCCCAAGCTTTATATTCCCTGCTAATTTATTCATAACACACCTCACCACACTCTCACAATTCCTCGCACCAACATTCATACCCACTAAATCCATGTACAATGCTCTCACAGCATCCACATACATGCCCCCCTGGAAGGCTACTACTTCTTGAGACTTCAAGAAGTCTTGCATCCTCTCCTCAATTTTGATTTCCATAGTCTCCTCAAGTTCTGCCCTTTCACTGTCTAGACTACTAACAACTTTCTTCAGTGATCTTACTTCCCCCTGCACCGAACTTAGCTTAACCCCCTGATCCTTCAAATTTTTTTTAACTCCCCCTGCCTTTTTTCTTAGTTTTTGTGCAAGCACTGAGGACGAACCTTTAGTTTGCTGTATTTTGTCCTGTGCATACTGCAGTGTATTTTTTATTTTTCTTTTACTCAACAACTCAACCTCAGATACTTTTGCAGCCCCTTTTGCCTTTTCAGCAGAAAGGGCTGCACGGCAACTGTCAAGTCTGCGACTGATTTGCTGGTTTACTCTTTTGAGATTGGCCAGGGTTTCATTTTGTTTGGTCACTTTCGACTGCAGCCTCTTGCACTTTTGGGCAAGATACAGCTTTTTGTCAAGTTTTGCCCTCAGAGCCTGCACATCCTGTTGTAATTTTTTATTTTGTTCTCCCTTTTTAAGCATTGACCCCTTTCTCCTAGTATTACTTTGGGTTAGAATTTTTATTTTACTTTGACTGGACTGGCGCTTCTCTTTTTCTTTTTGTAACTCAAGCTTTAATTTTTTAATTGTTTTTTGGGATTCCTTTGCTATTTCCAGGGCAAACTTCCTCTCCTCATCATCATTAATAGGCCCACCCTCCCTCCTTTCCTTTTCTACATAAAATTCTAATTTTCTTTTTAAATGAGTGTTCTCATTTTTACATTTCTTAATTCCTCCCCACCCCTCCCAGCACCAGTTCCTTCCCTCCCCTCTTCTAAACTACCTCCCTTTTCAGAATCCTGTTGATCAATATCTGCCACCAAGTTAAAAAGGTAAATATCTCCTTTTTCAATTCAGGAAGGGATGTTTTTTTGTTTTTCTTTGCCTTTTTTGTTGGTGCTTATCTTGGGCAGGTTCTTTTTTTCCTCATTAGTGTGTTAACATTGACCACAAGGTGATCAATGTCGAGAAGAACCTGCCCAGTCCCCTCCCCAAAAAGTTTAATGAAATCCTCCCCAAAACACCAACTTTGTCCTTTGTTGTACTATTGGGTATACTTGTGCTGAGGTGCTCCCATAACTCAATGACAAGCCCCTTTGTGCACTCTTGGAGAGGATGGTGCCCTCTTGTCTCCAAAGAAAAGTCACTATCATCACAAAACTTCTGCACAAGGGGCTTTGTTATGCCAAACTCTTGGCAAAGAGGGCCTATGAAATCTTGTGAAAAATCTACAGGGGGTAAATTATGTGTTGGAGTTATAGAGTCTGCCATCACTACTGTAGATACTGAGATTCTGAAACGAATTACAGGAGCACTTGAGCACAAGTCACTACTGAAAAATTTAAGAAATAAATAAAACTTACCAAATTACTATAGCCACACAGTATAAATAGATGCTGAGTGATACTGATAAGGACAATTAATTACCGTTACACAGTTTCAACTATACAACTTGAAAAAATTTGGCACTAGGCTCCCAGTGGCACAGAAAATTTGTTGTATAGTGAAATTTAAGTTATGTAAGAACAAATTAAAAATTCAGCAATGTCTATGATGACTGAGTCACTGACTGTAAAATGAGTATGACTCTTTCACTCAGTATTATTATTATAAAGAACAAGTTCATGAACTTGAGACAACAAAACAAGTAATAAATAAATCATTAACTTAATTAATGGTAATTACTCATTACCGCCTCGTTACCGTGACCAACTCCACGTACATAGAACTTAGAGTTAGAAGACTGAAATAGGCCTGGTAATTTACACTCAACTATTGTAACAGTTAGTGTACAGACCTAAGCACTGACACTAAGTACACTGCAAAATTAATAAGCAATGAAAAGTGACTGAGGTTCACTTTATTTTTAAAAGTTGATTACTTATACTATTTCAGTCAAAAATGTAACTAAAATCCGTTAAGTTTTAAAAAGATGGTTTTGATACCGATTGTCTGAAGTTTGAACCAATCAAATACGAAGGATGATAACCCAGGCACGCAAGCGTGAGGTAAGGCCAAGTACACACACTGTTGCACATTGACACAATGGAGACACTGCCACATTGACACAGCCTAGTACTAATGCATACTGTAACACTATATACAGTGTGTTAACTGTATTACGAGTATCAGACAGCTCTGATATGCCTGGTATTCATCACTTGATCTTGCTGTTGCCGAGCCAGTTATTGTAAATTTGGTTATCAGAGGTGAAAATGCAGATTCAGAACATTATAAAACATCGTAAATTATTTTATTTCACTTATATAATTACTCACTAAATACTGTTTGTAGAAAAAATTCATTAGTCTTATCTTTAACCTTCCCAAACTTATTTTGGCTCAATTTAAGATGTTCTGAGAAGATTTTTTTAAGATCTTTTCAAATACATCCACCAATTTTCATTTCATTGTCATTAATCGGCAAAAAAATGCCATTCGATCCATCAACCCAATTGCATACATTACTACTCAGTGGGAAGGTAATGCCGCTATGTGTGGTAAACATCGGCACAAAAATAGCTTGTAAATTTCACACTAAAGGTCAGTTATTAATATAATCATCATAATATTGCTTTTTAAGATGTATTTCAACATTTTCATCATAATTTTTTCAAAAAAATGCAGCGATGGCTTATATTCTAACCGATTTTAGCCCCAATGTTTGGCCATTTCTGTGTGCGCTAACGAAATCTAAGCTTTACGTACTGGTTACATGACAACTCGAAAATGTGTTTGGTTGAGGATAAGACTGTGTGCAGATAGCATACACTGTAGTCAACGTTACTTTTACTTTCATCACCTTTCTCTCCCAAGGGGGTCCCCTCACAACAATCTTGAAGTCCCCCTTCTTCTTCTTCTTCTTCTTTCGGATCACGGTGACACATCCAAAGGACATTACTACACCGCACATGCGTCAGGGGTGCCCTAATTTGCCCTAATAAAATTGGTAATATAATGAACAGGATCTCTATGACTATCTAAACCATCAATCAAAGCAGCAGGAAGGTTATTCCAATCTTTCAGAGTACTAGGAAGAAAACTAAATTTTATAACAATTAGACCGAGAGTAGAGTTGACAAAAATGGAGGTTGTGCATCCCACGAGTTTTCCGAGTTGGATGACTGAGTTTGTCCATGGGAATATTAGCCTTACCAAAAAAACCTTTCGAGAAGAGAAAGTCTGTTTTGCTTGCGACGATCTGCTAGCGTGGGGAGATCAAGGTCCTTCAAAATAGATGTCATCGACCCTGGCTCGCGAGAAAATTCGGAGCTTACAAAACGAGCCGATCTCCTCTGGATGCTCTCTAGCTTATCTTGTAAATAAGACTGATGTGGGTCCCATACGCAACAAGCATACTCCAAAACAGGCCGAAGGAGACCCTTGTAGGCAGCTAACTTCACATCGCGAGAGCAAAATGATACATTTCTATAAAGTATGCCCAAAATCTTATTACCCTTATTGCAGATAGATTGAATGTGCTTATCCCAGTTTAAGTTGTTAGAAATCGTGACACCTAGGTACTTTATCGAGTCAACCTTAACTAACTTCACATCGTTCAAGACATAATCGAAGTTGACCGGATTTTTTTTTCTAGCGAAAGTAATGATGTTGCACTTAGAGGGCTGGAATCTCATGCCCCAAGTCTTGGCCCAAAGACCTAGATTATGTATGTCTTTCTGGAGCAAACAACAATCATTAGCATTCTCTATGACCCGATAACAGACACAGTCATCAGCAAAAAGTCTAATATTAGAGGAAGCAGCATTTACAATGTCATTAATATGAACAAGGAAAAGAATGGGTCCTAGGACAGATCCTTGAGGAACACCAGAGACAACATCATCAAAAGGGGACCGAGTACCATTAACTACAACAGCTTGCTTACGATCAGAGAGAAAGTCGTCGACCCACCGAAGAACCTGTTTGGAAACACCAAGGCTAAACAGTTTGGTTTTTAGCAGTTCATGAGGCACGGTGTCAAAGGCCTTTTCAAAGTCCACGATGAAGACATCAACCTGCTTTTGTGAGTCCAGGGCCGAAGCCCAGTCTTCGACGACTGATACTAGTTGGGTATCACAACTATGCGACTTTCTAAAAGCATGCTGCTTTGTTGAAAGTGTATTGTTTGCCTCAAAGAAGTCCATCAAGTTGGAACTTATAATATGCTCTAACAATTTACAGCAAATACAAGTGAGCGAAACAGGCCGGTAATTACTAGGGAGAGAACTGTCATTTTTTTTGTAAACAGGGCAGACGTTTGCCATCTTCCAATCAGCCGGTATCCTTCCGCTTGTAAGGGATTGCTGATACAAGTGACTTAACAAAGGAGCAAAGTCAGAGGCAATTTCACTAAGGACCCAAGGATGAATGTTATCAGGTCCAACGGCTTTGTTTTTATTCAAGCCCTTTAACAGTTTTTCAACACCATGAGTAGATATGGTAATATCAGCCATTCTGCTACAAGCTGGTCTGCAGAAAGGGATAACACTAAACAAAGTCTTGGTAAATACACTTGTGAACTGAGCATTGAAAGCACAGGCCTTATCCAGATCAGTAATAGCTAATTTGCTATTCGTCTTGAGAGGGGGGATGCCATGTTTATCCTTTTTTTGGCCATTTATGTACCTCCAGAAAGGTTTAGTGTCATGTTTTATATCACCAATCATACCATTAACATAATTTGTATGGGAGATATGGACCTCCCTTTTGATTCTAGACCGCAATTCAGCCCATTTGTCATGCATCTTGGTATTGTTAGTTTTTTTGAAGATAGCATGCAGCCTGTCCCTTCTTCTAATCAACTTACGAATGCTATCGGTAACCCACGGGAGAGATGTTTTAGCTCCAGTTCTTTTGGTGGGAACATTCTTCTTAACAGTTCTTTCGAGAAAGGACTTAATCAGCTGCCAGTTTTCGTCCACAGTACGGTTATTTTGCCCCCCATTGAAGTACCCCAATGTGAAACTCCGGGTATCGTTTCTCATAGCACCATAGTCACCCTTAGAGAATTGCCAGATAAGCCTATGAGGTTTCCTTTTGATCGGAAAGAGACACCTCAGTCTACAGAATAAAGCCACATGATCACTAAACTGATCTAAGGGGGAAATTTCAGTGAACTGATTTGGCGAGTTTGATATCACTAAGTCAAGGGTATTTGTGCCTCTGGTAGGGAAACTTACAAGTTGCTCAGCTGCAAATTAAAGTCATTTAAGATATCCAAGAGCAACTTTCCAGAACTATTACTAAGACACACTCCATTATCTTTATGAAGCCTAGTGGTCCAATCAATTTTACCGAAGTTAAAGTCCCCTAAGACATGAAACCGTGGCTGCTTACTAGTTCTGTGACTGGCCATGATTTTACTTAATTGCTCCCTGAACAAAAGGATATGTTCAGAAGGAGCATCAGGGTCCCTGTACCATGAGGCAACATAATGTGTAGTACCATTGACAGAAAACTTAGCCCAAATTGACTCCGATCCGTTTGTGAGGATACTAACGTTCGTGGGGGATAGGTTGTTTTTCACCAGCAACATAGTGCCTCCACCCCCAAGAGTACGGTCGTTTCTGAAAATGGTATAATCCAGACTGGAAGGAACCAGTTCACTTGAAGTAATGGAGTCATCGACTTTAGTCTCCTGGAGAGCTATAATATCAGGATGAGTCACACTAAGGAAGGCCTGAAGATCAATTTTTTTACCGCGAATACCATTGATGTTTATAGAGACAAGGGAGATCTCTTTTTTGATAGCTGTTTGATTTGATTTCAATGAAGTGCCTGCATCCACACGTGAGGCACTAAGATCCTTTTCGTGTTCAGGATCAAGGGAATTGAATCTATTAACAAGTCTTATGCCAGTGTGAGGATTACTGTTAGCCCGAGGGGGCAAGGGTGTAGAGAGAACAGTACCCAAATTTTTTTCATTACAGACAGGACAAATCCAGACACAGTTTGTAGCCTGGATGTTTTGATAATCAAGGTCAGAGATCTGCGATCCCAGTTCCTTGTTTTTTTGTTTTGCTTCAGCTAATTTCTTTTTGTCAATTTCTCTTTCTTTTGGAGTCATATCCTGGGCTACATTTAAGGACCTTAGATCCTCAGAGGCTGAAGCCAAATTATCCGGGTTGGACTAACACTTGCTTTTTGATTTCATATCTTCAAATAGTCTTCTTGCAGTGTTAGGGATAGGTTTGGCTTCTTTGACTTTGACTCCGTATCCCCGTAGCCACTTCGTAAGAGATATGTTGGACTTAAAAATTTTTACGCATGCAGTGCTTCTTGCCTTCAGTAACTTGACAACAGTACAGGAAAGTCAATTTCATCCAACACTGTGCTGATGGAGGTCTGGAGGATCCCAAATTTTCAATGGGTTGTATTAAGGACCGTGCCTTGAAAGCTCTTGGTGACCGTGACCGAGCACCACACACAGGTCTTCACTTAAAGGTCAAAAGCAGTCGCCCCAAACTTATTTTGAAACAATAGCTAAATGTCACAAATTTCTTCTTCTTTCTCTTCCAAGTATCATAAGATTTTAGGACATAAAGCATCATGGCCACTATCTGTCCGGCAGACTAGTACAGTCCGACATTAGGAATATTGAAGTATTCATACTTTTTGCTAAAAAAAATAAGAGATATTATGAGAGTCGTTCTCAAAATATTTTTGGTTGTATATTATCCACCTTTATTTTTAAATTGTCTAAGAATTATTATTTTGAGAATAACTCATCATTTACCATAAAAATGTGAAAGTAAAGATTGCAGCCCCCTATTTTTCAATGGAATGGAACAACCGGACGGATAGTGGCCATGATCCGACATAAATATTGCATATTCAAGGTAAACCAAGTAGTTGTTCTTCGTAAATTTTACAATCGAGTGAGAAAAATACTGTCACATAATTCTCAAGAGCCATTCGGGAAATAGGATAGTCTACTACTATACAATTCTTTATTGGGGTGACTGCATTCTCCCTTTATGCCTAAGGATTAGCGGTATCAGCCTGGTACGCCAGTTGTGCCTTGGAATACGTCGCAGAACTAGGCTCAACACTTTCTCGACCTGGGAATGGCTCAAAGCATTTGTCCAAAAGGTTCAGATTTGAATATTGGGGAAATAAAAACACTACGAGAAATAATTACCTTCTCTGACTGTTTAAGGAGAGTCTTCATATAAAATGCTGCTGCCAAACCACTAATGTCGCCACCAAGAACAACATTTTCTATGCTTTTTGTTGCCATTCTGCATTTTGAGCATAGATAGACATCACCTACATAGGTGCACAGTGCTTCCACATTTCCAAAAGCAATTCCCTAAAATGAGCCGCAAAATAAAATTTCCTCTTAATTTCGACTTCGAACTCAGTTTTTGGTACAGTGAGCCAGAGACACCGCTCTGCTTCTCGTGGAAAATTTCCAAAGTTGAAAATTTACATCAATATTACTTACACTATCCTATCTTACTTTTAAATATTACAAATTCCCTGCACATCATAAGAACTCCCAGGGGTATTTATTCCCAGCTCTTCGTATTATATATTATACGATGTTTCCCCCGCACCGTACGTGCTTGCAACTGTCTACCTGTGGATGTCATAAAGGCCCCTCGATAATTGCCTTCAAAAATTTAATCTTGGGTGAACTGAATGTGCCCACATAGCCAATTTGCCTCTCAAGTGCATGAGACTTCATTTTGAAGTTCAGTAGGCTCTATACTGGATGAAGATGAAGATCTGTACATTGCATTTTACTAATTGTTCGGAATTTTAAAGGTCTTTGGACATGACGGTAAAAGTGATACCTGCCTATTTTGTGTAAAAAGCATTAAAAATATTAAAACTGGTCGTAATTTGCATTAAAGTCCTTAAAATATTGACCATTTTACGAGACAGTTACTGTTTTTCACTTAGGCTACTAAGCTCAGGCTACATCATGAATAATTTACTGGGCTCGGCCAAGATACCGTAGTGTTTGGTTTGGTTGCTTGTATTAGTAAAGGGGTTTGGACTTCGGGGCATCTCATGGTGCCTTGGCTATGTTATATTAAACATGAGCTACTTATGCAAATTTGCGACGTGAATAGAGGGACCCATCAAATAGGCGTTATCAGAGCCCGGTACGCGTATATACGGCTCTGCGTTATGTCACCCGTTGTTTGTTTAACCGAGGACAGTTTTTGGGATGCCCCGAGAGGTCTATTTTGGAGGTATCTGTTTAGTTCTTTGAATATATCCACATTAAATACCAAACTAGAAAGGACCTAATGAGCAGATAAATTCATGAAGGACTAACAAAAGAGATACAGACACTGTGCAACACTCCATTTTTGCATAGCTAATGAGCAATCTCAGAAATGTTAAACTTTTAAGAGGATTGTCTTGAGAACGGTTAAGATATTTAAATAATTCCAACGGTTTTTTCATCAAGGGATCTTAATCTAAATTTTTAAGCTTGAGAACAACTGCTTTGGTTTCATGTCTACCAAGAGCGGCGATTTGTTCTCAATATTGGGGGGGGGGGGTATGACCAGGATTTCCAATAATTTACTGTGTGAAAAATCAAAGTCAATGGGCGATTTCTCAAATATTGGGGGGATATATCCCCCATCCCCCCCCCAGGATCGCCGCCCATGATGTCTACAGTCCTTTAAAGGCTACAAAGAAGGTACTATAGATCAGGGTGTACAAGGACAACTCGGTCCCTGACTGATATGTCGGCCCCTCAGACAACTTGGCCCCCGCCTGGGACAACTCGGCCCCTGATCATGAGACAACTCAGTACCGGAGGACATCTCAGTACTGAATTCAATGCAGAAGAATGCACAAAGGTTGCATAAGTGTGCAGTATAAACTGTAATGACCGGTTTAAATGCTTCATAGAAAGTTACATTCCTTGATGATCAGTAACTTGACGGCGATTTAAGTTGGAAGGCAAAGGATTAACGGATTTGAAAAAAGTGGAGAAGTTTGTGATCACCGGTCGATTTGAGATAGACAGTAGGCGTATATATGTTACTTTTAAAACTTCAAGACCGAGAAATTTTGAAAAGATTGTTGAATAGGCGTAACGTTAGTGAATGTATTATTTCATTACAAAGTACAGTTGCAGTGAAAAAATTGTCGAGATGGTACCGGAGAGTGCGATTTTGTGTATTATGGCAGGGTAGTCAAAAGTAGCCGGTCACCGGCGGTAAATCGCCGCCTGCAGCCTCATTTGCCGCCGCCTACTCTTCACTGGATGTCAAAAAAATTTAGTTGCAACCTTCCACTTTTTCTTTTTTTTTCAAATACAATCTGCACATGAATTGATCACATACTTTACTATATCATCGGTTCTAAAATTGCCAACCCCCAAAAGGGACATCAGCTACAGTCCCGTAAAAGAATTGATGATCGGAGATCGCGCACGTGTAACAGAACTTCCCGCACCGTCACTGCCGAAATGCGGGCTGCAGAATAGCACGCATATGCAACTTTGATACTTCAACGAGTTGGCCTACACATTACACCGAGCAGCTGCCTTCAACATGCAGACTACATATGCATATAAAGTACGTACTGCAGTGCTAATGTCGCACTGAGAGATATTAAATCCCCGCGAAAGGTACATTGACTACATTCTAATGTTAAATTAGTTCATCGTTCATTCTGCATGCTTACATTGTCATTACAATAAAGATCGGCCACACAGGCAATTCTTGATTATCACACACACAGTATGCCGGGCTCGTTAAGAGACGAACTTTCAATTAAAATTTTAACTGTTCGTATCATTTTGAAATAGTTTGCAAAGATGATTTAAACCATCGTTACTCCTTCAGCCATAGTTAATAGCATGTGTGATCATGTACACGAATTTTTTGACTCCCCAAATGAGGATATTTCAGTCCCAAAATTGACGGTTCGATATTTGAACTACTGCTCTCTGCTTATATTTAGTACACAGTATCACTCATTCCAAGAGCAAGACCGTTCGTTGGAACTGTCGAAAAGAAAAAGCCCTAAGTGGTCAAGAACGGCAAAAGGATTCATATCACATGTATAAAAGACTCTCAAATAACAATCAGTAACACATTCGCACGATTTACTTCGAGAGGTTTTCCTTGCGGGGCATTTTTCCACAGAGTAGCACTGCACTTTTGCCATTGCCTAACGTGTTATATGCAGGTATAGGCCTACTTTACGAACTTTACCTATAGCTTTATTTCTGAAGTAGTGATTTTCATGAATTCATACAGGTGCACAGGAGAACAGTGCCCACTGTTTCTGATGTTTTTGTTTTTCACGTGTTACTTAGTGTTTTATTTGTTCTCTTATGTATTGTGAAGCACAGTTTGCTTGTCAGAAGTTGATACAATTAAAATAAACACTTAGGAGCATTTTTACATTAGCCTCAATCATAGATGTGTACATAGGGGAAAAGGGGCAAATTCAACCTATTATTTTCAGAATATCAATGCCTTCAAACAGGCATTCACACTAGCACAATGTAGGTTTAGTATGGAATGTATGTTTCTGGTTTATTGAAGTGGGTGGGATATCATAGGAACGTACAGAATAAATTTCTCTATGACCCTTCCCAACCTTTCAGAATATACAAATGCCTTGCAGGGTTTTCCCTGGGCCTTTTGAACGTCGCGGCCCGCGACGTTCAAACTTCAAAAACAAGAAGGCCGCGACGTTCAAAAAACAGCCGCCATGTTCAAAAATTCCTCCGGTACCCTGAAAAATGTTACTTAAACTTTGTCAACGATCGCCTTTTTGTTAATACAATGTGCCGTGAAACCACAAGCTTATTTGCGAAACCTTGTCACGGCAAAACTACGAGCCATGTTAGTACTACCTTCGCTGTAGTACTGTCATGCTCATACCTACGGTAATACACGCAAGTCTCAAGATGCAAACAGAAAGCTAAGCGTTCGGTATGTATGCATGCCACACACGTACACAGAGTTCAGCAAGCCCTCTTTCATTCACACGTTGCCCGCTCGGCGGACAGTCCGTATACTGTCTGCACTCGTGATACCACATGTAAACATTTCAAGGTCGGGCCCTATACCAGAGTCAGCGTGGATGAACACCGGCGAGATTCGCCTTCCGACACAAACCTGGTGAACAATTGAACACCTCAACCAGCTGACCTGCCCAACCCTTTGAAAATCCCGCATTTCATATCTTCATGGTCACAAAGAATAAAGCCCCGCCTCGGAATGCAACTCCAATGTAAAACAGAATCTCGGATGCACAGAATTTGCGTGTCTTTCATTAAAAATTTCATAGTATGAACTTTTGGATGTGTTACTTTTTATTTTAGTAGTGTTTGCATCGGGTACCCGATCGATGCTGTTACTACCCGGGTAGCGTTTTTCAATCTTTTCCTTTTAATCTTCGCGAAATAGGATGGTTATTGCAACCAACAAAATGTATTTACCCTCATCTCATTCACGTTTATGTTGACATGGAGTTGGTTTTGTCTGTTTCCGTACCATGCTTTTGTTAAATTGCACGAAACAAGCCCCGCGATGCGTGTTCTAACATTAGCCTCCCTATACTAGATAACGAAACAACATAGGCCTACAGTACTATACTGTATGCCTAGCCTATTTCTAGAAATGAACGTAAAAAGACAGCTCATATACACTTGCACGCAGTGCGTGTGGATGGTTACCGTTCCAAAATTCAGACCCGGAAGTAGCGCGAAAGACCTACTAGAAATTTTACACATATCTCTGGGGTGGCCGCACAGAAGCGTTGATAGCGCTATCAACACCTTAACAGCGCTGATAGAAAATTTTGGGCGCACAGAAGCTTACTGATAGGGGGATTAGCTATCAGCGCTGATAGGCTATCAGTAAAAGGCCGCACAGAAACTATCACTACTGGTAATGTTATATCAACTCACTAACAGTGACCAAGGCGCCGATAGTGACTTTGATAGCACAAAATTTAATTCCTAATGGAGGCAAATGTAGCGCACAGCGGTCGACATCGACTCCGTAGATGACGGAACGTTCCGAAAAGGCAAAGATATGCAAACCTAAAACAGAACTAGTGAATGAGGTTGCTTATAACACGACTTTTCAAACAATTTTTCTTCTTCTTTTCGATATTGTAGGAATTGAATTAGAAAAACGGTACTTTGAGTTACAAATATGTTTCTGTGATAAAGGCTTAGTAGCAAGGGACATCAGTGGGAAATCGTCTCACTGAAATCAACTGAATCAACTGAACTGAGTAATTTGCAATAGGGGGAAGTGGCTGCAGACTGACTGGGCTTTGCAAAATGCCCACTATTTGTGAGGTGGCTTGAATGCAAAGAGGTGCAATCTTTGGTAAAGCTTCGTTAAGCGTTGAATTGATATTGTGTTTAGGCATCAACATATTAAGTGATTTGTTTCTCTTTTGTTAGGGTGTAATTGGGGGGCATGTTGCCTCAGGGCAGAGATGACACCTATACTCTTTGCGAAAGTTTTCGTGTTCTAAGTTTTCCTAGATCTAAAAAGTGTTTTTATCTTTATTTAGTGAAGACACGATCTGAAATTTTAATTATTTACTGAATTTTTCGACGGTGGCATGGCACCTCTACAAGGCTGGTACCCGGTTCGGGCTGGTACCCGGTTCGGGCTTCTCCCTAGCGCTCTTAGTGCGGTCCCTGGGGGATCCACCAACGGTTGGCGAGTAGCCATAGCGTACGAATGTAAGGAAATTTTCGGTCAAATGTGTCCCAGATGGGGCAAATGACAGGTTTTAGACCTTAAAATTTGTACCTAAGCATTCTTACCTTTTAGATTCATGCTAAGTTATTCTGTAACAAATTTAGATTTCAAGAAGAAAAATTAGATTTGATTTAAACAGGGCCGTAGCGAGCGGGGGGTGTGGGGGTGTCACCCCCCAACATTTGGTCGCCCGTCGGCAAATTTTCGTTCCGTCGGCAAAAAGAGGAGAGGTAAAGGAAAAGAAGAGGAAAAGAGGAAAGGAGGAAAGTAGGAAAAAGGAGAGAAGGGAAAGGAAAGGAAAGGAAAGGAAAGGAAAGGAAAGGAAAGGAAGAGAGTAAAAAAGAAGAGGGAGAATGAAAGGAAAAAAGAGAAAGAGAGAACGGGAGCGCGTGGCCAGTCCGTTAACGGCTATTCCGATTTTCAGCTCTTCATCTAATTGGCCCATTCAAGTTGAAGGCCCGTCGGCACATTGATTATGCATGTGGCGGCCGTAGACGGCCGTATCAACGGCCGTCGGTGTAACTGGACGAGTGACTGACTCGGAGAAAGAAAGGGAACCAGTGGTGGCCCCAGTTGGGGGCAGAGGGGCCATGGCCCCCTGTCGGGGAAATTTTCCGATTTCGTTGGGGAGCTGTTTTATGTATACGATAAAATATGTAGTCCTCGACAAAAGCCCAGTCGCCCCGACGATTTACTTAATTTTGGTCTAAATTAGGGCAAATTCTTCAATAAAACCCCCAAATTTTCCAATTTTCTTCTCTTAAAACCCAACATTTTTTCAAATTTTCCATGGTAAAAGCCTAATTTTTTTCAAATTTTCCCAAAATAGAGCCCAAAATTTTCGGCGCGCTTGGCGCTCCATACTTTTCCTTCAAACATCGTTTCGGCACTCTATCGGCCTCGTTGAGGCTTTGGGTTGTTGATCCCTCCTGTCGGGTTAATCCTGGCGTCACCCCTGAAGGGAATTAAAGACTTCTTTATAGGCGCACTATTCGGGTCATATGACATTCTTGAAAAACCACATTCTGCATATTATTCCTCTCTTTTATCATCACCATGGGGAGCAGCGCCCTATTACCCATGGAGAAGGCATCCTTAGCCAGTTAGCCCGTTTTCTAAACCCTATAATCTTGACTTCAAACTCATTTTGCAAACTCCCAAGGATCCGGTTTACCCACAAACAACATGGGGAAAAATATGCATCATGGGGAAAAAATAATGCGTGCCGCGCGTGTCTTCCCTTCACTGCAGTCTCAGGCTTTTAATTTTTGAACACCAAAATGAAACAGATACAGAACCCGTCCTGGCGTTCAAAGCACATTTGGAACGCTTGTGTTGAGATTCTGAACACTTTTTCTCCCTTTTTGAACGCCCGACGCCTATTTGAACACTTACCGTATTTGAACGCTTGACGCGTCTAGTGTTCAAATGCTGAACGCATAGTGTTCCAGTTCTGAACGAGAGGTCCAGCTCCTCAATTATAGTGGCATGACGGGACGAATAGCCTAACACATTAAAATAATCCGGAATCTTTGCATTGGATAATGTAATATGAACTAAAACATCAGTCCTGCATGAGACTTAATTTTTTACCCAGAGATTACGCTAAAACCTCTGTTTTAGTCCGCCCCTATTTGTGCCACAATGTCGCATGAACGGCCACAAATGTCGCACAATAAAAATTTGACAAGCAAATTCCACCCGGGTGAAAATTTTGAGGTTCCACATTAGGGAAGAATTCCACTAAAATACTGCACCATTTGCGATCTAGGCACCTTTCAAATTCAAAAATTTCCAAAGGGGAGGGGGACACCCCTCGCCTTAGATCCCTCCCCCAGGCCACAGATCAGTAAATGTGGCACAGAGAAAACGTCCTAGCTGAAACACTGGCGGGCAAAACGCTTAAATCTATAGGGGCTTGACGAGAGGAATAGCCTAATACATCAAAATTATGAGGGATCTTTGCATTTGATGTATTATGAACAAAAATATATTCATCCTGAGACTTAAATTTTCACCCAGAGATATGCTTAAACCTCAGAGCTTCCGGAGCTTTTCCTCCTTCCCCCTCCCGCGGGGCTTTTCCCCTAGGCCCCACCAAGGGCCCTAAGGCAGGCCCTTGGACCCCACCAGTTAAAGCTAACTTCCGCGCTACGGCAAAACATAGGCTCTACACCCCCCCCCCCCCCAAAGAAAACACCTTCTCTACGCCCCTGGATTTAAAGGAAAAATGCAGTCACCCCAATTTGAATGAGTGTACCCAGGAATCCTATTTCATGAAGGCTTTTTAAGGATCATGTTGCAATACGTTTCTGAGTTGTAAAAGCCCCGTATAGAGTGACTCCTTGGTTTACCTTGAATATGCAATATTTTTTTAATCTAACACATCACGAAAGATGCTTGAAGTGACGCAATAGGACATCTATAAGATTTAGCCGTGTTTCAAATAAATTTGCGGCCTCTGCTTACAGTATGCCTTTTATATTCAGTTTCTTTACCAGCTCGTGAGGTTTAGCTAATGATTAAGGTAACCATATGCTACTTTACCTCTCGCCAAGGTATATGCTGGTGAAGGTATTCAAGCTGTGAATCTTGTAGGAGGAACACTTTGGTTTATTCATGAAGAGAAACCGTATTAAGAACACATCCACGGCGGGGGAGCCCCGGGGATGAATTTGGGAAAAGGAACTTTATTATTAAATTTCCTAGCTTTGGGGGAATTTGGACAGCGAAAGTTTTAGCAGTTTACGTATTTTTTCTCAAGAAGGTCAACTTTTATTTACGATTGAAATCTCAAGGGGCAACTTTTCTCTGCCCCGAGAGGCTACGGCCATCAGTTGGAATTTGTTCGTCCTAAATTTAGTACCTTTACATAGTAGTACATAACGCACAACCTCACACATTGTCTAAATTCAAAAGAGCCGAGGATGCAAATACTTGGCTTTTATCAACACAAAGGATGTGCATCAAATGTAGGTCTAAGTGACGCATTCTATGAACAAATTCTACCTCTTTCTTCCTGTATTAGAGGTAGCATACCTGAATAAAACACTCCAATGGCGATTACAAGCCAAACCAACTGGGAAATCCCCGATCTGTAATATGTTAATAAGCCTATAAGCGTCTTATCAGAGAGCACTTCTATCAGCGTCTTCTGTGCGGTCGTTTTGCACCTGCTGATAGTAGCAGGTTTGATAGAGAGTTGATAGCGCTATCAAGACTGTCACTATCAACGTTTCTGTGCGGCCACCCCTGGTCTATAAACACATACCCAAATGGATATACGGTACGTGGCTCGACGATATTGCTAGATTTCATACTTGTCAAGTTATCACTAATATTAACATGACGTGATTTCATGGCCTAAAGAGGTAAATTTTGGTAATACAGTTATGTCTACATAAGGTATGCACTTATATAAACCACAATAATATTCTTTTGTCTCGAATCAATCGCCAAAAATTCGTATTTTTGGTGGAGAAACTTTTTCTGAAGCAAAATTCACTCCATCAGATTTAAAATCATACACATTCTTTCAAGGTGTATTTTTCGCTGTGTGCCCGCGAAAAAATCTTCTTTCCTGTTACTTCTATACTGGTTCTACCTTACATACTAAAATGATTCCCATCTTTATGTTGCTCGTAATTTTTTATTGCTATTCAAACTACTTGTAAAATTTTTACGTCCAAAGTTTCCTAAATATATGGCGAAAAAGAGCAAAATATTTTCCCAGTATTTTACGTACCCCCCATTCACGAAAAGTGGAACGTGCCAAAGTCATGTGCTTTGCTCCAATATGCACAACATGTCTGACAGAGAGAGCACCCAGAACGGCAACGAACGAACGAACGTTCGTACGTGCACGGTGTCTGCCGTATCTTACCGTACATTTTTAACGGTACTGTGCGGGTGAAATCTCGGCCAGGAGATGCATTAGAAAGATTTTTACTGTCATTATCACGAAGGTACAGTAGGTAGTGGATTTTTCATAAGAGTAACAAGAAAGCAGTTTACGAGAAATTTGAACACATGGTTGAGGTACAGTCATAGAAATAAAAGTAAGTTACTTTTATTTCTATGGGTACAGTACAGTACAGAAGTTGCAGTGACAAACTGGAAGTATTTTTTTTTCTTTTTTTTTTTTGGGGGGGGGGGGTTCCGATGCACGGCACACTTGGACACAAAGCCAAGGAAGGTAATGATAGGACTTGTTTAAAATTTGCACTAAAGTATATGGTCAAATTATTAGTTCCCGTCTGATTTCTAAACTTAACGACATTATGAACCAACGGCACATTGTAGATATAGAAAAATGTGACGTTTTGTTTTCAAGAAATCGATCCGGCCAGAGATAAAGGGCCGATGGGTGGAGTCTTGAATTGTATTTGCATACCTGCATGTACTAAATTTTGGCTAGATGTTGCAAGGTTTACGGTCGGCTGCCAGGGTACCGGGGGGTAATGCGTTTCGGGTACCCAGGTACGAATTTTCTACCCGGTGCAAACACTAGAATTTAGTTTCACGTGTTTGAATTCCGCTATTCCCTGTGAGGCAATTATTTGCGCCCATGTCATGTGCCTATCACGGCTAATGTAAAATTACGAACGTTATACGTGCGTTGTATACGTACTTGCAAAGGTACTGTGTGCTCTCTGACGTACCTGAACTGTGCTGCATTAGAAATTGCGGTAACTACTACAATAGCCAATGATCGCTATCATTTGGAGAGGTTAAAATATTACGAGTTTGTGAGCACCCATGGTGAATATTTTGGCGGAAACTTAAAGAAATTCTGTTGACTGATTCGCCTCAAAAGTGCTACCATTTTGCGTTTAGACACTTCTAAAATTCAAAAAATTTCGAAAAGGGGAGGGGGACACCCCCTCCCCTTATACCCCACCCCCAGGCCGGCGATTCACGGTCGGACGCGGCAGACCCGCGACGTTCAATTCTAAACCCAGGGAAAACCCTGCCTTGTATTGGGTTTTAAACCACAGGGGTTGGGTACTAGTAGCCTACCTGGACTTAGCATTGGCTGTGATATTTATGTTCAATAGAAGGGGAGGGGATCCAATAGGAATGCACAGAATCGGTAAATTTCTGTACCAAAATTCTGAAATGCAGGTACAATGCCTGAGAAAAATGTCTGGAAGTGGGTTAATTTACATTCATTGGTACCTTTTGTTAAGGGGATGTATCCTGCCCTACCCATGCATCAGGTCAGGGACTACTTGTTCTTTTACTGTATCACTGTGGAGAGTTGTTCATAGAAAATCGACTAAACAGGGAATTTTAAACCCAGGGGGAGGAGTAACTAAACTGAAAGATGGAGGAGAACAGCTTTAAGCTGGAAGTGTATGTCGACAACACCAGCAATAATATTTAAAATATTCCTCTAGAAACAGTCTTTTAGGGGCTTATGAAACACTAAAACCTAGGAGCTTCTGGGGGCTTTGCCCCCTGGGCCCCCACCGGAGTGTTTCCCCTGGGCCCCACCAGGGGCTTTAAGACAGGCCCTGGACCCCACCCATATGGGCTTCCCGCTTCGTGCTCACCGGGCACGCTACACGTGCACAAGGTAGTGCTTCCAGGTACGCTGCCTACTTGAGCCTGTGTAGCCTGCTACTCAGAAAAACTTTGACTACCCTGTTATGGCTTCTTAAGGATGCCAAATTTTATACTGGCGTTCTGTGCATGATAGTCGTCTCCGCGAATTTATTCCTCCTTCTTCGTCCTTGGCTTTGCTAGCGGCCTCTAATTTTCGTAGCCCAGACTTTATCCTGTACTTGCCCTCAGGCTGATTCCATGTCTGCCCTCGGAGTGAGCAATTTCATGGAGCAGCAACAAGCAGAGATCTTATTACAGAGGGAGTAAAATAAATGTCTCTGAACCCACTCCGCAGAGTCTAAGTAGACGCACAATTGCAGTTACAAGTTTGTGTTTCAGAAATTAAAAATGCCATTTCCACTAACCTTCATAGCAGGTGTCGAATATATACTCCTCTTTTGACGTACATACTCTGTTATTACGAGTGCAGACAATACAGGTGCAAGAGTAATACACGTCCGCCGAGCGGGCAACATTTCCACTGGCAATCTTGGGATTTGGGGCTGCCAGATTTTCTCGGGGTAGCTTAGTTAGTTAGATGAAATTTAACGACACACCAACACGGGGTAGCATGGTGAAGACAACTGGACTGCATAGGTAAAAAAATGTCACTACCAAAACTGAAGTGACCAATTATTTTTATTGGCTTAATTAGAATGCACTACATTTTCCGACAATCTGAAATCAGTTAGTGTTGGTATTCTGTGAAGTGTCGTCTTTGGGTAGTGGTCAGAGGCTACAAAGATTCACCTAGGCCTACTATGCAAGCCATTCTAGCTCAAAATCTCAAGAGTCCTGGTATGGAAATTGAGTACGTCATCGATAAAGAGCCCACCTAGTGAGCTTCAACAAAAGGATTAGCATGTCCAGATTAAAACTTTTAAAGGATCTGAGGAGGAGAGGACTAACCTGATTGAGTGTGTTAGTCATTGAGGCACTGTCAGTGACAGACTACCCATTGCCAAAGGAAGACAATAGGTTCACTGAGACTTCACTCGCGACTTTCTTCTCTGCCGTCCTTGGAATTGTATACGCAACGCCCTCTAAAAGCCCCCTTCACACTGGAGCTACGCCAATGGAGTTGCCGCCACGTCAATGGAAAAACGAACAAACGCAGCGAGAACTCCTAGATCGTACTGAGGACTTAGTGGGAACTTTCATTAAAGGTCGTGTGACATGAAAATAACATAGTTGGATATTTGATGTAAAAAACATTACAAATCCAGAAAATAGCCATAATTGCCATTAAAATCCATCAAATATTGACCATTTTACAGGTAAATTTCTATTTCACACTTGTATCATGAATAAACATGAGCTAAATATGCAAATATGTGACATCCAAAGAGGGACATACCATATATGGCACATGTTAGTCTTTGTTTTTTCAACCTTAATTTCAAGGACACTGGTAGCATTGTTAATCCCCGAGGGGTTTATTATAAAAGTTAAAATTTTTTCCTTGAAAAATATTGACATCACTCACCAAACTGTAATCTGTATGATCAGTAATTATGAGATAATTTATATAGGGTTAACAAAAGAAATCTTCACACTGTGCAACACTCCACATCATTATGTTTGCATAGGCAATTAGTTTCTTCATAAACCATCAAACTTTGAAGACGTACATTTTGAGAACGGTAAAAGATATTGAATAATTCCAAGGGATTTTTGATTGGAGGACTTAATTCTTTAACTGACAAGTGAAACAGCTCTTTTTGGTGGCATGTCACACAACCTTTAACGTGGCGTGATCTTCGTGGCCTTTGGAGAGTAGTTTTCTACGGAAGCGTAGAAGGGACATGCGAATGAAAAAAGAACTATCCCGGCAAAATGACAATTTTCGTAAAATTGACATTTTGACGACTTAAATTAACTCGTCAAAATGACAAAAATCTGAAGTTTGGCGATTTGATCAACTTGTCAAAATGTCAAAATTCAGAAAATTGTCATTTTGCCGAGTTAGAACATCTCGTCAAAATGGCAAAATTCAGAAAATTGTCATTTTGTTGAGTTAGAACATCTCGTCAAAATGGAAAAATTCAGAAAATTGTCATTTTGCCGTGATAAAACATCTCGTCAAAATGGCAAAATTCAGAAAATTGTCATTTTGCCGAGTCAGAACATCTCGTCAAAATGGCAAAATTCAGAAAATTGTTATTTTGACAAGATGACACAACTCTTCAAAATGACAGTATTCTACGGAAACGTACGGAAACGTTAAGGTGCCGTCAAAATGTTAACATAAACGCTAAGTAATTCAACAAAATGATGACTTTTGCACACATTATCTCACCATTTTGCAAAGAGATGATGAATTCCTCATTTACCAAAACAAGTCATTTCAACATTTTACAGAAAAGTGACGAATGTCCAAGTTATTACATCTTAACAATTCAATATTTTGCACAGAAATGACAATTTTTGAAGTTATTCAATCTAATCAATTCAACATTTTGCAGAAAAATGGCTAATTGCGAAGTTATTGCATCTTATCAATTCAACATTTTGCAGAAAAATGATAAATTGTGCAGTTATCAGAAGTAATCAATTCACTATTTTACAGAGAAATGACGAATTACGAATATAGCGTAACTTAACAATTCATCAATTAGCAGAAAAATGATAAATTGTGCACTTATCAGAAGTAATCAATTCAACATTTTGCAGGAAAATGATAAATTGTCTAGTTATCAGAAATAATCAATTCAACATTTTGCCGAAAATTGACGAATTGCGAAGTTATTGCATCTTATCAATTCAACATTTTTCAGAAAAATAATGAAATACTAACTTTATGTAACTTAACAATAAAGTATTTCGCCGAAAAATGATCAATTGCGCAGTTGTCAAAACTAATCAATTTAACATTTTGCAGAAAAATGATAGATTGTGCAGTTACCAGAATTTCTCAATTCAACATTTTGCATCAGAAAATGATAAATTACTTATATTACAGAGCTAACAATTCAATATTTTGCAGAAAACTAACGAATTACGAACTTGTTTAAAACTATTATTTCTACATTTTGAGGAAATATAATAAAATGCGTTTTCATGAAAACTAATCAATTAAACCTGTTTTCATACCCAAAATTTCTCCTGGAGGCGGCGGGAGATCCAGGAATTTTCTTAGAGAGGTCCATGGCCCTTCCTCAGGGACCTTCGAGACATTTTCTAAGCGGAGCGCCACCACCAGTTGGCGGGAAGCGTATCAAGAAAAGGGCCCCGGTGGGGGTCCAGGGGACGAAGTCCCTGGAAGCTCTGGGGTATTTACGAAATTGTAGGCACTAAAATGATGCATTTTAGCTTAAACTTCAAATTACGTAAGGTGGGCACTTAACATACCACAAAAATTACAATTTGACTTTTTCAATTATATTCTTACTCCGCAACAACCAACAGTTGTCCGGGATTTTTATTTGCAGAGAGCTTAATCCTTTTCAATGCACCTCTTGTTAGGAATATATTAATTTGTTTTTTTGGTTGATTTAGAAGAATATTCTCTGTGAGAACCTATATATCATTGTAAAGAGCAAAGATGGGAAATTTGAATGAATATTTTATTTTTGTAAACTTATCTCATTATGTATGCAAATATGCAAATTAGATGACGTCATACGGTTTTTTCACAGAAAATCGTAAAAAAAAATACAGATCACTATTAGTTTGAAATTTATGGTACAGGAGATTGTTTGGCATCCTTTTCTCTTTCATTTGATACCAAATTTGAGGAAATTGGACCAAAAATGAGGAAGATATGCCCATTTTACTTTTGCTACACAGCCCACACACACAACTGACCTATATGACCTTCACACAGAACGCTATGGCTCAGTGCACAGTGAAACGTAAACAACTTTGGATCTATAAATAGAGCTGCATGGCTTTGTATGGTAGCTCTGAATGGCCATTTTAGTGAGTGAAAAAGTCGGAGGGGTGTTGTGGGTTATAATTTTTGATATTGGAAGGGGATTTTTGGGTCAGAAATGCATGTTTTGGGCCAAATTTGACGCATTTTTCAAAAATGCATATGTCTGGATCTTTCAAACTCTCTAACTCACCCTACCCTTGCCATTTTTGCATATCTTTTGGTATGGTTTTATTGCGAATTTTGTAAAAGCCATTTTAGTCTTTGAATGAAAAAGATCGGACTTTCCGTTGCTGAGTAATGAATTTCTTTGGGGGTCGGCTATTTTGGGCAAAAATTGACCGAAAATACGCATTTTTGAATTTTTATACTTGAAATATCTATAAATTCCCTATACCTGGCATCTAATCACCTCTCATGGTGTTTCTTTAGGTTCTAAGGTATTCAGAAAAAAAAAGTGAGTAGGGTGACCTTTTCCTAAGTGCCTGAACTAATTTTATGAAAATTATGATGTCATTTTTAGAATTTTTGATTTTTTGGAGCATTTTTTGAATGTAAACAACTATTTTTCGATTTTTGTGAAAAATTTTCAACATACAACCCCCCCAAAAAATGGTAGCATTGCACAGAATTCTTTGTAAGCTTTATTTTGGTGGTTAAATGAAGGCTGAGGAGTGAAAATTGACAAAGTTATATTTTTTTTAAAAAGGCAGCTTTTTCTGGGTATAATGTGTACCCAGAAGCACTGAAAAGGATTAAGGAAGGAGGGGAGAATAGATTATTTGGAGGGTTTCCCGGGGCTTTGGAACAATAATTTTAAGAATGGGAGATGTAAAACTCCTAGTGGGTACGCGCGAAGCGCACTGGAAAATCGCATTTTAAGACTTTTTAGCTATATGAAAAGCTAAGAGAAGTATCCTCAAGGAGAGGGCTCTTGCCCCCCCCCCTTCACTAAGGGCCTGTCTCATATTACGGTGTCGGAAATGGCACTCTCCTTGCTTTATATACACGTTGTATGTGAACAATTGGTAAATTTACACAGATACGTGGTGATAAAAATTTCGCTTTGAAAGTTTCTGGGGGATGGGGAACATATCCCTGCTGCGCACAGCCATGGGGTTGGTGTTTTCGATGGTAATGGAAGAATTTGTACGAAGCCATGACAAGCTACATGTACTACAGGAAGTAACCCCAAATCCCCCCCCCCCCAAAAAAAAAAAAATCCCGAATAAGAAAACAGCTTTGAGACAGCGTTTGAGACTTTTAATTGTAGCCTACTGTTTTTCTTTAGTTTTAAATGCAGCATTGTTCATCACATAAAAAATTTCTTTCTCTCCCCAGGTGCTTGTAGAGCAGGATATAGAAACCTATATGCTGCTCTATGGTTCTTTCTTTCATATTTCATTTTTGTCGCTGGTCTGGGACAAGTCCCCTCAATTTTTTATTAGTGTGAAAAATGAGCACATGAGGCAGTGTCGATTTTGAAGATTATAAAACGAGTGTATAATACTTCAAAACATGAATGAAATGTTTTATGGGTAGTTTATACATGGACATGGCTAAGGGCATGGGCAGTTTAAGTGCCAGGGAAGTTATTTTCATTGGAGGTTGCACCTTGGGAAGCTGTGGCCGGCGAAGCCTTTAACTGAAAGCTTCGAAGGCTCGAAAGCTGGAGACTGAGGGTCCTCCCGGAGTAATTTTTTTTAAATTTGAGGGCTTTTGCGGTCATTCTGGACCATTTCTTGAGAAAATCCTGCAGATGAAATTACTGATCAGATAGTTTACAGTTTGGTGAGTGATATCAATATTTTCAAGGAAACAATTTTAACTTACTTAATAAACCCCTCAGGGGCTAAAATGCTACAAGTGTCCCTGAAAATGAAGGCTAAAAAAACAAAGGCTAACATTAGCCATATTTGGTATGTTCATCTTTCGACGTCACAAATTTGCATATTAAACACATGTTTTTCATGATACTAGTGTGAAATAGACATTACTCTATAAAAAAAGTCAGTATTTAATGGATTTCGATGAGAATTGCGGCTATTTGCTGGGTATTTAATTCTCATATCAAATATCTAACTATGAAGTTTGCATGTCACCACACCTTTAAATCCTTGGTTCAGGCTCGTTGGGTTTTAGGGTAAGCTCATGCCCTAAAACACACGAGTTCCACCCATATTATACCTTCCCAGTTGAGAAAAAGTGTGGTGTGGCCGCCTGTGGCAACAATCCTCTTAAGATCTCAAAGTAAAAAATATTCAGTCATTTTAGGTTCAACGTACAACGCACTGAAAGTATCATTTCCTGTAATCTGGAAGGTTTTTGGCCAAAAATGTTCTCAGTACGCTACGCGCCAACTGGTGGTGGCTCTCCGCTTAGAAAATGTCTTCAAGGTCCCTTTGAAGAAGGGCCAAGGACCTCTCTGGGTAATTCTTGGATCTTCCGCCGCCTCCCCATTGACAAGCCACCCCGGCGTCATGAAATCAATTGTCATTTCGTCTAGGTTGTTATAAAATGCTGCTTAAATTGTGATCTTCGTGACTTGTAAAGTTCGCATTGTGATAAGGCTATTTTTATATTAAATTCTTCATTCTAATGCCCACACTTTGTTTCTACTTCAGAGATTCGGGGTTCGCCCGGCCCCCACGGGGTGTTGACCTGGACCCAAAGCACTGGGGGTACCCACACAAAGTTTGAAAAGCATGAAATCGGACCGATTATTTTAATTTTGCCTCGGACCGAATGGTCTGGCTACGCGACTGCATAAAACTATCATATTGACCCAACACCAAATTCGAATTTTTAGGGACGCTCTGCAAGTGTTATCCTCCCCCCCCCCCCCGGCCTTAATTTCAGAGGTCAGATTGCCGCTAAAACAGTCACAGAGAAATTTTGGGTATGAAAACAGATTTAATTGATTAGTTTCATGAAAACGCATTTTATTATATTTCCTCAGAATGTGGAAATAATAGTTTTAAACAAGTTCGTAATTCGTCATTTTTCTGCAAAATATTGAATTGATTAGCTCTGGTAAATAAGTACTTTATCATTTTTTGATGCAAAATGTTGAATTGAGAAATTTTGGTAACTGCACAATCTATCATTTTTCTGCAAAATGTTAAATTGATTAGTTTTGACAACTGCGCAATTGATCATTTTTCGGCGAAATACTTTATTGTTAAGTTACATAAAGTTAGTATTTCATTATTTTTCTGAAAAATGTTGAATTGATAAGATGCAATAACTTCGCAATCCGTCAATTTTCGGCAAAATGTTGAATTGATTATTTCTGATAACTAGACAATTTATCATTTTTCTGCAAAATGTTGAATTGATTACTTCTGATAAGTGCACAATTTATCATTTTTCTGCTAAATGATGAATTGTTAAGTTACGCTATATTCGTAATTCGTCATTTCTCTGTAAAATAGTGAATTGATTACTTCTGATAACTGCACAATTTATCATTTTTCTGCAAAATGTTGAATTGAAAAGATGCAATGACTTCGCAATTAGCCATTTTTCTGCAAAATGTTGAATTGATTAGATTCAATAACTTCAAAAATTGTCATTTCTGTGCAAAATGTTGAATTGTTAAGATGTAATAACTTAGAAATTCGTCATTTTTCTGTAAAATGTTGAAATGACTTGTTTTGGTAAATGAGGAATTCATCATCTTTTTGCAAAATGGTGAGATAATGTGTGCAAAAATCATCATTTTGTTGAATTACTTAGCGTTTATGTTAACATTTTGACGGCACCTTAACGTTTCCGTAGAAACGTTAAGGTGCAGTCAAAATGTTAAAATAAGTGCTTAGTAATTCAATCCCACCATTTTGCAAAAAAAAAAAAATGACGAATTACGAAGACTTAAACTTGAACAATTCATCATTTTGCAGAAAAAATGATAAATTACTTATTTATCAGGGCCAATCAATTCAACACTTTGAACAAAAATGACAAATAACGAACTTGACAAAAGTTATTATTTCCACATTTTGACATTTTGAAGAAGTATAATAAAGTGCGTTTTCATGAAATCTAATCAATTAAACCTGTTCTCCAACCCAGATTTTCTCTATGACTGTGTGTTAGCGGCAATCCGAACTCTTAAGGCGGGGGAGGGGGGCACTTGCAAAGCACCCCTAAAATTCGAATTGGGGTGGGGCAATATAAGTTTTATGCAGGCGAGTAGCCAGACCAATTCGGTCGGGGGGGGGGCAAAATAAAAATTATCGTCCCGATTTCATACATTTCAAACTAATTGTGGGGGTGACGGCCCCCTCCGAGTGCTTTGGTACAGGTCACCATCCCGTGGGGCCGGGCGAACCCCAAAGCTCCGGAGTAGTAACAAGATTGTGAGCATTAGAATGAAGCATTTAATATTTAAATGGCCTTATCATAATGCGAACTTAGCAAGTCACGATGATCACAATTTAACCATATTTTTATAACAACCTAACTTGGACGAAATGACTTCGTTTTGTTAATCATATCTTACTGTAAATTTCCAAATCAGCTCACTACACGCTATTCCATGTAGTCTACATTATCAAGTCGTACAACCCCAACCCCCCCCCCCCTTTCCACGTTGCGTTTTTTCGGTTGAAATTGCTAATAGTTTTATGAATTTTTCCCATTCTTAGATGAAACCGATTCCATATTTCATGTAGATTGCATTTGGTACGAAACCTATCAATAAGGACAGGGCTCCCGGCTACATAAGTAGCCGGGAGACCTGTCTTTATTGATACCGAATTTGCCTAGGTTCCCAAAGCAACTCTTGTTTCTAGAAAAAAAAAACACTCTGGGATGAATATTCACAAATGACCGACTGTAAAATGCTTTTCTTGTATTACAACTATTGATTAAGTTTCTTAGGGGTAGGGCTAAGCATCTGCGAACAATAGGTGACCATTGTGCAGGTTTCATGATGCGATGATTTGTAAAAGAAGACAACGGTTCCTTTAAACTTGACCAAGTCTCCCTCCGCGATTTCCCTGCCTTTTTAAGGGGGCGCTCCACCATTCCATAAAATTGCACTTTGGCTGGGGGGGGGGGTAAACCCTCTACATGTAGTCCCTAAAAAATTTGTTTGGGTTGATTTTTGAACCTGTTATGAGAGGGCAGGGAATCCTTTGTTAGATGTATTTAATAGTGATTAAGTTGGAGATTAAGCTTGAAGTGTAAGCTTTTTCACTCCACTATATAAGTAATTGTGCACCTGTTTTGTTTTGTTCTTGTCAAGGGGTAACTCATTCCCACAAGCAGCCGTTGCTTTCTCTAAGTTGTCCCCAGTCTATTTACTTTTACTTTTTACGAAATTGTACACTGTATTTACTGATAAAAAAGACTGAAACAAATGTCAAAAAATGAATGAATGAAATGAAATGATTATGATGTCAAAAAAATGGTTGAAATTGATACCACCTGAGCCGATTGTGAGGTTTTGGAAAGACAGCGGAACTATATCATATACTGGTGAGTGACAAGGAGCGGGGGTGGCGGATCACAAGTTTTTATTCATGCGCCCGTAGTTTGCAAAGTCAATGGTCATGTTGCAAAAAAGTTTTATGTGCCAGTAACAACCAACTCGTGAGCTTTGCGTTGATGGATCACATGCCGGCGTTGAAAACTTTGACAACTAATGAGAGGCAGCGTTAAGGCCTGCATTCATGTTTTAGTGTGTAAGTCAAAGGCAACAATAAATGGTGGAGCGGCACCTTAAAATCGTACAATTATGGCAGCACAACAATTATTCAATGCCCGCGAAGGATATTACATATACCCTACGAATGTAACACCTTGGAAAAAGTTGGGGGGTGATGTGTATGCGATAGGAATGAAGTTGAAGTGTTCATCATTTTCAGGCACCTTTTTGCAATATATCCTTCCGAGATGCAAATGACTTTTGAATCAAGTGAATTAAACACAGCAACCACCACCTTATGATACAAGCTCTCCTAGCTCAAAATCTCAACGGTCATGGTACACAAATCTGAGTCATTGTGATAGGTCTACTCGTGAGCTGTTATATGAGGGGTTGCTGGTGCCCGTTGAAAACTTTTACACCGGGATCCAGAGGCCACGAAACGGACCAAAGCTAGTGTGTAAGTCAATGGACGAATAATCAGTAGTGTGCTAGCGTAGTAATAGTCGGATAACATTAATTGAAGGAACTTCCTCCGAGCCAAAATATTGCCTGACAAATTTAGTCCTGAACATTTGTGGAGGGTGCAGTGTACACCATGTTGTTGAAGGGGTGAGCACTGTCACCCCGAGATGTTTGTTTTCCTGCAAGTTACGTAAAATAAGGGCTAGGATACAAGATGTAATTGAGGACTCGGACATTCAACATAAGCTTACTAGATACAAACTTTTATTATTATCTTAAAGAATTCGAGTATTCCTTGAGTTTGCTTGTACTCAGTTGGCCAAATAAATACTTGCGTTATTTTCTCTTAAGTACCGGTACTATTTGCTTATTTTTCCAAAACAGGGTGCAAGTGTTCAAAAAAACATAGCTCTTCTTTCAATAAGCCCTTGCTATTTCTCCATAAATCACATACAGTCCAATAACTTAGATAGAATCAGGTAAATAAAATCCATAAAGTTTTCTCAATACTCCAATAAATGAAACGCCCTTTGATCCTGCAAAACTGTCTTCTCAACTCAAGAAAAAATCTGCAAATTAAGCTTCAACTCAAAAGGTCTCACAAATACAACACCTTAAATCACAACTGAAAAGTGTTCAGCAAGTTTAACTCATGAAAGTATAAAGTTCGTTAACTGAAGCATTCTCCGCGAGTTCTGTGGACATGTGGCTGGGTTGTCACGTCCGTCACCACGACCGCCCCTTTGTTTCAAACACCATGTCGTCATAAAATGGTCGAGAATTTATACATCCAAAAATAAGTTTCCGGTACATCACGGTGTCTCATAGTGCGTCGGTGCAAGCGACCCTTGAAATCTCTGGCCATGTCGCAATTAAACAACACGACTAAGTGGTTTTTCCTTCTGTTTGATAAAGGAACCCAAGGTCTCACAGGACCTACAACTCAACAAAATTCTCAGTGCTGCAACTCAGGCAGCCACGCCTTAGTGCCTCTCCGTGCACATATTTGGAGCTCTCAGGCATCCACACAATTTTTGCTGCTACTCAGGCAGCCCTGCTACACCCCTCTTTTGGGTGTCTTTACAGCAGTGGCGTAGCTAGAGGGGGCAGGGGGCGGTGGCCCCCCACAAAGCCTTTGAAGGCCTCTGTCGGAAATTTCTAGTGTCTGTCGGAAATAATTACAAAAATTCTTTTGAAACACTTACAACACTTGTTATGTTTTTAATCAGAATTACACATCGAAATGTCAACGTAAAAATCAAACTTCCGTCTCAAATTGCCCGGGAAAGCAAAAAAAAAGTTCCCCAGATAATTACACATCGAAATGTCAACGTGAAAATCAAATTTCGGTCTCAAATTGCCCGGAAAGCAAAAAAAAAAAGGTCCCCAGATAATAATCTGTCGGAAATAAGTCAGCCTCGAGGAGTCCAGACTGCAATGCTCATGGACATAACAGATACAACACTGCAATTTGCATATCGCACATTCCAACCAGGGAGGTGTTATTAGCACCACAGAAAGAAGGAAAGAGAAAGAGTTTTCGTTGGATCTCCAGCTAATAACACCTCCCTGTTCCAACGGCATTCTCTGATCCTCACTCACAAGTAAGCCACTGCACAGACTCATACAATCAAAACCTTGCGCCCATGCCTTAACTGTCCACATGAGCAAAACATTCCACAGCAAACAAGAGACGGAATTTTTGCATCACACTTCAGAAGATAATACAGTAATCAAGGAGAAATAACTGACTTTCTGTGACAAGCACAACCTGTGAAGTGGATATTGTAGCAAATGACATCAAGTACTACTCATTGCGCAAAAATGTTGGAAACTGAAGGTATTTTATATCAACGTTTTGCCTATATCCTTCCGCCATGAAAAAGGCTGTTGATAAGTGAAGTGTCGAATGGTAAGCCCCTATCTTATTATGGACGCTCTCGACGCTCAAAATTTCAATGACCATGGTCTTACTGACATTTGAAAACACTGTGGACAGCCGACTCAGACAGCTTTGGTATGACGACGGGTTAGCTTGTGCCCGTTGAAACTTCTAGCAGGGATCCAGAGGCTACGAAACAACCAAATTTTAAGTGCTGAGGCTAATAATAAAGGAATGGATTCGGGTTTGTTAAATACAGCCCTGTACATCTACGTATGCAGGATTATCTAATTGAAGGGCAGGCCCGTAGCCAGGAATTATCATATAGGAGGGCACCGGCACCGAACAGAGGGGCATCGAAGAAGGGCTATGTTTGTAGTCAGTATAGTGTCACCATATGATAACCAGTTTGCAGGAACCACATGGGATGATATTTCAAGCCTAATACAGATAGCTTAACGGTTTCAGTTGTGAGTGTTCACATGCGCGAGAAAATTTCGCCTTTCGCATGGGAATTTCCCCTTCCTTTCGCGATGCAGAGACATGAAAAGTCTCGAAAAAGGAAGCATACAAGGCTTTGATCACGATGATGCTTCTTCAGCTCTGCAAACGGAGACAGGCAGGAGGGGAGTTGAGCACTTGCCAACGGCGAGGGGACTAGGGACTTTCATAAGGTAGTGTGCTCCAGTATGATTTTGGTAGTATCCAGAAGGAAATTCTCAGAATGTGCGAAAAATAGACCAAATGGGAACACTTGCATTGAGATTTGAGCAGGACTTTGAATGGCAACGAGAGCATGATAAACTCTCTACATTTTCACAATTCGAGTGGTAATTATGCCATTCTTATACTTTGAACAAAATTTTTCATGAAGAGAAAAGGTAAACCTTGCGGAAAAATTGTAGTATGAGCAGTGGCGTGTGCAGGATTTCATAGGTGGGAGGGGGAACAACCTGTAACTCCCCCGACTGACATGTATTGGAGTGTCACAAGTGCACCGAAGGTGCACCACAAGCGCGAAGCGGGAGTGTGCACGCGTGGGGTCCAGGGGCCCGCGTTGGCGGGGTCCAGGGGCGAAGCCCCCGGAAGCTCCAGCAATATAAGGTAATAAGAATGTCTTAAATAGGTTTTACAGGCCTTATTGATCAAGTTTCTTCCGTTTCAGATTTTGCGAAATTCGATATCAATGACACAGAGTTCAGGTTATCCTCTATGCGTGGAAGGCTGCAGTGTATTACATACAATGACAGGACTGTACGTTTAACATCACGAGGCCAGTCATTTGGTCAAGAAGGCTGCTTGAGATGATCACGAAAGTTAACAGTACTTGTTTCATGCCATTGCGGGGCATATATTTCATAAAATGTGTATATACTAGAGGAGTTATAGTTTCAGGGCTGATTTATTTTTTTCCCTGGAATCTAAAGGGTAAAATTGCAAAGCGCGCCAGTTATCCTACTGTAATATATTAGAATCAGTACTTATTAAAAGCTTATATAGGTCAATCATTGTCCAGGCAGTTAAGGGCCCTATCGGGCATACTACCTACGTTGTATTTCTGTCCTCGAGCCCCTATAGTAATCAGAAGAGAACAACAGCAACTAGGCTTTGCGACATGGGGTGAAATTTATTACCTCTAGGCCTACATAAACCGTGTGTTGGATACTCTGCCTACATGTTACTTGGTAAGGTTGGCAGAGCCTGTGCTATCTAGCAATGTGGGATGGAACTGCTGAAGATCCTGGAGTGACTCTACAGCGCACTTAGCGCGCAGAAAATTTTAAGTTCTTATTAGAAAAACTGTCTTCTGGAGAGCGAAAACAGGCCCCTGTAGGGACTGCATACTTTATCTTATCGACTTGAACTCCCCGACTGGGGGCAGCCTCCCCCGATGGGGGAAGTGGTCCCCTGCCCTCACCTGGCGCAACCCCTGTTGAGAGTCTCTTCAATCTTTTTCTCTTCCCTTCCCTCTTAAATCCCCCGACTAAGTGATTTTCCCCCGACTGGCTTCGGAGGTGGGGAACCTGTGCCCGGCCCCTCTTTAAACACGCTACCGAGTATGAGTAAACTTAGCTTCGAATGCATGAAGTCATCAGGTTACGGCTATTACTCAAGATGCTACATGAAACGGTCTTGACGAACCACGATAACTAACTTTGAGCCGTCCCCTAGCTTTGGCTAGAATAGTTCAGGGGTAATAATATTCATTGGTGGTACAACTTCGTTGTGAGAATTGCACGGGAAGCGGAACTACATTTTGCAGGAACTTTATTTGCCACGATGAAATCTGCTTGTAGACTCAGCAAAGAAAGGCGAAAGGATATGCCTAAGTAGCCCGATGAGGGGCACAAGCTCCAGTTGGGGATCCAGCGACTCGAAGTCCCGTCAGAGGCTACGGTTTGCCGAAAGGATGCCGAACGTAAAAGTTTGGGCGCGCCCAGCGCGCTGAAAAATGCTCTGTTGAAAAAAATTGAGAATATTTGGTTCTTGTTAAGGAAAGATAGGGAATTTGGGTTTCGGTGGAAGACTGTTCCCCCTCTTCATCCCAGACAAGTTCCATTTTTCCCAAATAAGGTAGTCCTAGTCAATCCCAACACTGTCTTGAACGCCTCCATGTTTAAACACAAACCTTAGTACATAGTCTATTCGAGTGGGCATACAATGGTATAATATGTAATCAGAACACTCTCTGTGCATGTTGTGCAATGTCAGCTCAGCCTTGCACCTTTTGACTTTGGTGCCAATTAAATAGCATTCACCAATTGAGAATACTGTTTTCTCCCAACGAAAAATGTACTTGGGGTGATGAGTGTCTGTTTTTAAGAGCAAAACCGGGAATAGATCCCGTCCACCACCCTGGACTCAGCACTGAGACACTTCCACATATCTTACAAAGTATGATGTTGCAGCTGAATTAAGAATCTTTCAAAAAATAAAAAACAGGAGAATAGAACTTCTTTTTTTTAGTATCTAATCGGTTTCGTGTTTCTTTAGAATCCCCACACAGAAGAAGTACTAATTGTGAAGCCTTTACCTTTATAAACGCAACAAATCTGAAATGGGTGTTTAACAGTTGAAGATAAAGGCAACTGTAGAGGAAGGCGCGCGTAGCGCTCGAAATTTTTGTAATTTTAGAACAAAAATGACATGTTACAGAAAACAAAATACATTCCTTACTAAACGCCTTGTGGAATTATTTTTGGTTAAAATTACCTTGAGTCATTGAGTCATGCCGTGGTTAAGGTTTACAGGACCTAATTTTTTTATTTTTCTATCGACTTTTTTGGAGGGGGCACAATGGTCTGCACAAGGGGGCACGCCCCCGTGCCCCGGCCTGGCTACGGGCCTGTTGAAGGGGGTGACTTCAAATTTGACAAATGCCGAGCTTAGCGGCGTATTGAAGAGTGTAGTAGTAGAGTGTCTTCAACCCGGGGCGCCCCAACGCCCTCCACCTCCCTCCCTTGATACTCACTTGAATGCAAACAAAATTTCTTCACGTAAAAGATACCAATCACAGAACAGCCGACAAGGTGACCGTCAGTAGATACTTGAATTACCATATCATTACGGTAAGGATTTTGGAAAGAAGTCTTAGCATTTATTTAAACTTCAGAAGGCGCGTACGAGTTCCAGTAATCATACTTCCATTGATTCGCGTTTTGGTTAGGTGAGAGAGCGGAGAGTATGTTGTCTAACTAAGAGAAGAGTGTATTGTCAACAAACCTCCTGAAGCCCCCCCCCCCTTTTTGGCTACTTTACTGCGTTCTATTCGGGGAAAGTTTTTACGCAAAAGTACGTGTGTGGAGTCCATAGAAAAATTCTTGGACTGTTACCAAAATTTTCCTTTGCTTCATTGTGCATTATAAAAGGGTATCTAAGGCTGGCAGACACACGTTATATGGGCCTCCTGGAAGCTCTGGATTGATTATATAAAATGGGGGGGGGGGGAATAATGGCTGTCCTCGAAGTGTTCGGAAAATTTTTGGAAAATTGTATAACGGCAAATAACTTACAACCTTCCACATTATGCTAAAAATTATACTGAAAGATCCCATATTAATGTGAGGTCCTTATAAAGCTTGGAGATGTACCAGGAAAAAGTGTTGTGATCAGAATAGTTTTATGAATTATTACCTTAATAATGGTCATAAGAAGGAGCTCAAACCGTGGCCTCGGCTCGAGAAGCGCGCCGAAATTTTTCTTTAAATAAGCTTTCTATGACAAAACCTGCATTCACACTCTGCATCGAGGCACATTCAATTCCCCAACAAACCTATATGCCAATCAAAAAGCCGTTTTCTTTTTACCTGAAATTAATAAAACAGCCTTCAACTTTTTTGCTGTGCTTCTCCAACAGTGACTATGGGAAGATACGGTACTGATAATGAGAAAATATTGAGGTCTTGGAGCGCGTGAAAAGTTTGATAGTTTTCCAAGGATTTGCGAAAATTGTGATATTTTGAGAACCATTTGTGATAGAAAATGTCAAAATAGATCCATCACTCTGTCGAAAACACACCTCACCCTACCCACTACAGAAATCCATAGCTTAAACGCCTTTCGGGATCATTCTAAAACTTTCTGAATGTTTTTCAGAAATCTATTGGGACACGCACTCCCATGCCCCCCCCCCCTTCGTGCCGGCGTCACTGATTTTAGCAATTACTAATATTTGCATTTTGCGATGTCTATTCTGCAAATTCCGGGTCTGCGCAGTCTGCAAAATAGCACATCTGCTTTGCATCCACGCCTGAACATAAATAAAATGTCCACGCTTTTTAAGTATGCCAAAACGATCCTGTAGCATATGTAATACAAAAACGTTCCCGCATATGATACATTAACATGAAATAAGCAACAAACTGCAACTTATAAGAAACATGATGGTAATAAGAAAGGCGGTTTAAGCAAGGATATAGGAATAATCTCTTCAAGTGTTAGAAAAGTTAAATTGCAATTGATTTGTTGCAGATGATAAGATTCAGTGAAAACTTTTTGATTGTTTAAATATATGAGTTGACTGTTACTGGTTGGTTAACTTGGTTACGAAAGTTCCTATTTTTCAGAACGGTAATTTATCGCGAAATGAAAAGTACTTAGTGCCGCTAACCGTTTGCAATGGCGCCGGCCACGGGGGCATAGGGGGCGCACGTTCCCCCAATCGATTTCTGAAAACTCCCGATTTTTTTTTTAAACGAGCATAAAAGACGTTTAAGCTATAATTTGTGAAGGGGTTGGGGTGTGATGTGTTTCCGACTAAGGGATGGATCTATTTTAATCCACTTCTATCAAAAGTCGTTCAAGTATCAAATTTTTCATTATTCCTTGGCAAACTATCAAACTTTTCGTGCGCTTCCAGCAACACCTCTGCGCTGTGCTAATTATCAATACCGTCCATACTTCTTTGTATAACGGGTGCCATGCCAGGGCCAAAATACCATTAAAATAATGAAAATTTCTAAGGATGTAATTATTTCAAGAATTTGCCAAAGGTAGCACCATTTTGCATCTGATTTCACCTAACATTAACAAAAGTTTCTCAAGGGGAGGAGTTGTCACCCCTCCATTAGACAACACAGCCTTTCTTTACACCAAAAATAAGAATTCACTGAATTACGGGAATCTTCCTTCATATGACCAGTTCGAAAATTTGCTAAAAAAGCATCATTTTGCAACTAAGCCACCTTAAATGAACAAAAATTTCTCAAAGGGCAGGGCCACACCCCCTCCCCTTAGACCCATTCCCCGAATGGCGCCTGCACGAGGGGGCAAAGAAAGGATCTGCCACGGGTAACTCCCCTTGCAGGTACGCGTATCCACAATTGCACTGATTTTGTAGGGGTATCTGGGGTGGAACTACAACATAATCTTTTGTTGTGCCCCCCCCAATCACCACTTGCTGGCGGCGCCACTGACCGTATATGTAACCTGTGTCCGACCGTATGTAACCTGTGTCCACTGTACTCTCTTTTTTCTAATAAAAACATTACAAGGAATATCAAATGTTTACAAAACTATCATAACACTACCAGAGGTTCAACTCATGGAGGCGTTTTGGTGGGGGGACGTTTTGACCAATAGTGGGGACGTTTTGGTAAAGGGACGTCTTGACTAGAAAATATTTCGTTTCCGGCCGAAATGTTTAAAAATTGGGGTCAAACAGTGGCGGATCCAGGGGGGTCGCCGGCGTCCGGACCCCCCTCAAATTTTCCAATGTGCCCTTTTTCAAAAAAAGTTTTTTTTTTCACACTAGCAAAAAAAAAAAAAAAAACGAGACAGTTTCACAGTTAATGACAGTGTTGTCCAATTCCGAGGAGATTTTGGTTACCCCCATCCAGTATCGATCAATCCACTCGTAAAAATCTAGCCATGTATCGCAGAAACTTCCGGCAATATATTTGACTACGGTAGCCTATATTGGCCGCCCCGAAACCCGAACAGTGCAATCGTTTTACAGAGAATGTGACTACAGTATGTCTGCGTGACAATCAGGCATTCTAATCACTTTTCGCTTGGAACCACGTGTGGCGTGCTTGGGCATTCAGAGTAATACAAAACACTCAGATATTACGTCATACTCACCAGCTAGTGCTTTATGCAACGTATTACTACTGGATTTTAATATTGATTCCAAAAGGTCACTGCTAGTCTTTTGGTCTTACAAAATAATGATCTGTTCACACTCCATAAACGCTTCATCTACGAAACCTTCCCTCCACCCTCTAGTATCCATCCTCTCGTGAACAAGAGAGGGTACGTAAATACGTTTCGCTATGATATTTATAGTCTGGAATTACTCTCTTCTTTTACAGTGTTGCCCTAGTGATGGGAATAAAAAGCCAGTCTTAGGTAAAGTCCACAGCCAAGAGTTGACCAGAAGTCACAATAGACGAATCGGTGTTTGTTTCATTTTAAAATTACTACATAAAATCACCACCAGATCAAATAACGCAATGTCAGTCGGTTCAATTTTTTGACGTCTTTGGACCGATGACCGGTCTGCTGTCGCAAATGAAAAGCAAACATTCGACTTCAGTCATCTGTTCTGACAGAGTGTTTTTGACAGTCGCGCCGCAACTATATAGGGAACACGAGTACAGTATTTTAACCTCCTCCCCCAGTCGAGATAGCAGTGGCGCCAGGTGGGGGGAGGGTCCATGCCCCCCGTCGGGGAAGACTGGCCCCCTATCGGAGCAGTTTTACTGAGTTTCATAAGGGAGTCTTAGTCCAAAGTACGCAGTCCCCGACTACAACTAATCGAAGGTTTACCTGTTTTTTGCTCTCAAGAGGATAATTTCTGTAATGAGAACCCAAAATTTTCGGCGCGCTACGCGCGTTGTAGAGTCACTCTTTTTTTTCAATAGTTTCATTCCACATAGCAGGATAGCATAAGTCCTGTCCACCTTACCAAGTAACATATGGGCAGAATACATAGTTTATGTAACGGTCGTAACTTTTATTCCATATCGCAAAGCCTAGTTGGTGTTCTCTTGTGTGTGTCATGCGGTACAGTCAGTTGGTGAGCGACTTACGGAGCAAAGTTTGGCTATTTCATCGTGTAGTCCAGGTGGTTTCGATACAATGTATGTTACACCCGATATGGTCTACAAACCCTACAGTTTTTTTTCGTTTCGTCATATGTTTTATGTGTAAGCCTATCAAAAAATTTCGCCCGCTTCGCGCGCTCAGCTTAACGATCCAGATTCAAAGAACACTATCAGTGCGTAACTCGGATCATGAAGTATTAAGTGATATAATGCAAAATATGCCTGCAATTGCATGGGATAATGAGACTCCCACATTTGCCCTTCTCATCATACCCTCGAAATAGGAATGTCGGAACTTGGGGTAGCTGACATGGCCCGGCCCCCTGTTGGAAAAATTCTGCCGCCACCCATGGTCAGTTTACTTATTTTGGCTTTCATAAGGGTAATTTCTGGGATAAAACCCAAAATTTTCGGTACGCTTTGTCCACTCTTCCTCAATTCAGTTATACTTATAGCTAAATATAGTACAAACCCTTTCCACCTTTTCAAGTTATTAAGTAGAATACATGGATTTATGTAAATGTCGGGAATTGAATCGCATTTCGCTAAACCTGGTTAACGTTCACTTGTGTCTGTCGTACAGTACGGCTAGTGACTCGAGGAGGGAAGTACAATAAAGTTACGCCCGATAGGGTCCAACTGTCCGCTCAATTGTTCTATATGAGCTTTAAATTAGTACAAATTCTTATAAGTGTAGGCTTACCCAAAAAATTTTCGCGCGCTTCGCGCGCTTTGCAATTTCACCGTTTAGAACCTAGGTTTTGATTCCAGTTTTTTCATGTCTTTTGGTTTATCCTTTCTTTGTCAATATGCGGTAAGTTGTGTAATCGCTGACGTTTATGGTAACCAAAATTTAAAAAAAAATGAATGTGCCCTTTTTATGTTGGACCCCCCCCCCCTCAGAAAAGACCCTAGATCCGCCCCTGAGCTATTCACCTGTTTTCGAACATTGTAGCTCTCCTTTCGTCGCCAACCACTGTGAAGTTAGTTAGTTAGTTAGATGAGGTTTAACGTCCCAGTTTCCAACCAATTGGTTCAAGTCGAGATGACCACGGCTTTTTTCCAGTTGTGGCTCACTGGCTTGTTTTCCCTACTCCATTGCTTATGCTGAGCACCAAGCACAAAGGCAGTAGGTTCCATTTTTAAAGTCTTTGGTATGACCCGGCCAGGATTTGAACCCTAGACCAACCACTGTGAAAGATATCTAAAGAGATAATCCAGCTATATAGCTCCACCCAACCCCTAGAGAAATATATACTTTGAATACGTTCTTAGACACTTTTATTAATTTTTTGCTCTTACTTTTTCTTTCTCCTTTTCTTTTTTCTTTTTCTTCCTTTTTTCTCCTTTCCTTTTTGTTCATGGAGGGGGGGGGGGCCCAGGCCCCCTGGATCCGCGCCTGCACCATCTATACCGATAATGGCTTCAGCGAAGTGCTCGGTAAAAATTTTTGAAAAGTGTTTAACGGCAACAACGTACTTTCAACCTTCCACAAGGGGGGGGGGCATGCAGTATGTTGTGTGACCGCTGGCCTGCGGGGAGAGGTCTAAGGGGAGGGGTGTCCCCCTCCCCTTTGAAATTTTTTGAAAAATTAGGTGTCCTTACATGCAATCTGGTGCCACATATGTTACCTTTTGAAGTAAAATTTGTGTTTAAAATTTACGTATTTTTAGGAACTAAAAAATAGGCATCAGTGAGGGGGGCATGGCCAATGGGGTGTCCCCATCCCCTTTGAAAAATTTTGAAAAATTCGGTGTCCTTACATGCAATCTGGTGCCAAATATGCTACCTTTTGAAGTAAATTTGTGTTAAAAAATTTACGTATTTTTAGGAACTTAAAAAAAATATCGCAATCAGTGAGGTGGGCATGGCCGAATGACCCTCCCCTCTGCGTACGCCACTGATTGAATGATCCCATATCGATACGAGGCCCCTACAGATGTCTTGAGATGTATGTCTGTTTTCGGAAAGTGTTGTGATTAGAATAGTTCCATGTATAATTACCTTTTTAATGGTCATGAGAAGGAGTGTAAACCGTGACGCATGCGCTCGAAGCGGGTCGAAATTTTGTTATTAAATAAGATTTCCCTGACAAAATCTACATTCAGAATCTGCATCAAGACACTTAAAAATTGCCCAACAAACCTACATGTCACTCAAAAAGCCAGTCAAATAGAGCCACGACACTACTCTTTTACGCAAATGTGGGGGAGACATTTGATATTGTGTCCCCCACCCATCGAAATGTGGGGGGACTTGTCGCCCGCCCCCCCCCCAGGATTGACGCCCATGAAAACATGAAAACGTGGAATGACACCAACAGGTCCACAGGTGTGCGGGCCTGCGGGAGCCCATCGAGCTTCCCCGCTGGCGTGGAGTTCGGGCCCGTCTTATGGCCCAGGTAGTCATCCTGGGGCCCGGTCCCGGTGGTAGAAAAAGAAACCATTGAAAGCTCTTGGGCATTAACAGAATCATGGGCATTAGGATAAGGCATATAACTATCAACAAATAGTTTTGAATACGTTACTCTTTATATTCTCAGTTATTACTTTGGTAAGAGGTGGGGAGGTAGAGGGGGGGGGGGTAAAAATTCGCCTAATTCGGACTTGAGACCAATCGACAATCTCATGATGCAAATGATTTGATGGTGGAGAAATGGATCATTCGAAAAGATTTCACGGGTGGTGATGATTCCACTCATGCTGTGTTATGGCAATTAATAATGCCACAATTGGTGTGTACGATGGATGCGTGCGAAGCGCTCCAAAACTGCATTTCAAAGACATTTGAGCAATGTTTTCCTTCAGTTACATTTATGCATTAAGATATGCATATTTACGAATGCGCATTAAACAGACCTAAAACATTGAGGTCTGCATTTTTACAACAGTTTTATTCAAGCTAACGGCCAAACAACAGGGTGGTGTCAGAAAGTGGCATACCCAGGATTTCTCATTTCCAGAAACCCATTTCCAGAGTCGGTTCCCCCTCCCCTTTGAAAAAATTTGAAAAATAAAGTGTCCTTACATGCAATCTGGTGCCACATATTCTACCTTTTAAAGTAAAATTTGTGTGACAAAATTTAGGTATTTTTAGAAACTAAAAAATGGCATCAGTGACGGGGGGAGCATGGCCCAATGGCCTCCCCCTGTGTACGCCACTGGTGTCAACTGAGGGAAGCGGACTCCATCCTTGCCATTTGATTTTTCCATGATGCTGTGGGTCTGATCAGATGATGGAGACAGTGGCGTAGCTAGATATCTTGGGGGGGGGGGGTGTAAAAGCAAAAAATTTCCGACAGATTATTATCTTGAAGTAATGATGTACTATATAAGCGTAGCGCCACTATCATCTGGCGTGCATCGCGCGGAAAAAAATAGATTAAAATATCTCCGAGATTGCCTTAAAGGTCAAAAGCAGTCGCCCGAAACTTATTTTGAAACAATAGCTAAATTTAACAAATTTCTTCTTATTTTTCTTCCAGGTATCTTTCGTAATATTTTAGGACATAAATATTGCATATTCAAGGTAAACTAAGCAGTTGCTCCTTGTAAATTTTACAATTGAGTGAGAAAAATACTGTCACATGATTCTCAAGATCCATTCAGGAAATAGGATAGTCTACTATACAATTCTTTATTGGGGTGACTGCATTCTCCCTTTAAATGACACTTCCAGGCCTTGTCAGTAACCACTTCGATGTGTAATTCTGCTTAAAAACATAAGAAGTGTTGTAAGAGTTTCAAATGAATTGTTTTTATTTATTTCCGACAGAGACTAGAAATTTCCGACAGAGGCCTTCGGAGGGTTGGGGGGGGGTGACGGCCCCCTGCCCCCACCCCTCTAGCTACGCCACTGGATAGAGAGGATGGGTGTGACAGGAACAAGAATAATTATCATGCAGTTATTACTTCTCCTCGAGTTTTGAATAGATCAGCTGGCAATGATCACGTGTCTATCAAAATGACGAGTATATATGTGGCCTGTGAAGCTGTGATACATGATCAATGCGGTGTTGTCTCAATTAAAGTACACAAACTTGTAGTACAACGTAAACAAGTTTTCAGTCTCAACATCAACCGGTGAAGGGCGTTTGCAGTTTCACGACACACTCGCTATATTATGCCGTCTTGCCTTTTAGATGGAAAGTGTTGTCCCCAGCGGATGGCATTGGCACTCGAAACGTCTGCGAAGATACTTAATTTTTTTAAATTTTAACTGTATTTCGAGCCAGTAACTCTTTTAATTCTTCAGATCTTATCTTCTCAGAGGCCAAATGCATATCAAAATAATGCACAGAAAACAAATCAGTACATACACGATATTTGAGTAGGCTTATTCCACATTGATATATTTCTCTCAGTTTACTATACGGTATTTTCAGAGGAAAAGTGGGAGAAGACAGGATTCTGGACAAATGTAGAAATGACAGTGGCGTAGCCAGAGGGGGCAGAGGGGCAGAGTGCCCCCACAGATATTTTGGGGACGCAATAGCCATGTTGAAAAATGAAGGAAAGCAAAAAAAGAAAAAAACGGCGAGAGGAGGGAGGGATGGGAAGAGTTGGTGGGCGGAGTGGGAGGGGGTAGGGATGTAGGTCTCGGATGAGTAATGACAGTGGAATCCGCAGCAGAAAGGACGGCATATTTATTTTATGCAGGACGCATTGGCAATAGCCCCCCGAAAAGTCAATCAAAACCTTGGATATTAATGATGTCATCTCGTCTGGAAACAGTGTTCCACATTTTTTCTCCTTTTTTCAACAGATTATGTCTTGGGGACTGAACCCTAGCCCTTTTTTTCGGACCCTAATCCTGATTTTGAAACAAAATAAAAAAAATCCCGAAAAAGTATTGGTTGTCAATGTCATTTTCACTCGGAGGGCGGGCCGCCCCTCCAGGGGTGGCGCCAGGTGAGGGTAGGGGGCATCCCCCGTCGGGGAATTTTTACAGTTTCCCCGGGGAGTCTTAGTCGATACGATAAAGCATGCAGTCTCCGAAGGCGACTGTCGCCTCAACGGTTTACCTGTTTTCTGCTCTCAAGAGGACAACGTCTCTAATAAAAAGCCAAAATTTTCGGCGGGCTACGCGCGTTGTAGGGTCACTCCATTTTCTTCAATATTTCCATTCCACATATCTAGATAGCACAAGTCCTGTCCACCTTACCAAGTTATATGTGGGCAGAGTACACAGCTTATGCAGAGGTCGTAAATTTCATCCCATATCGCAATGAATAGTTACTGTTCTCTAATGTGTGTCATGCTGTACGATCAGTTGGTGAACGAGTCCAGGTGGTTTCTATACAATGTATGTTATCCCCGATACGGTCTTCAACCCCTACAGTTTTCTTTCTTTCTTTTTTTTCTTAATGATTACATATGTTTTTTGTGGAAGCCTACCAAAAATTTTGGCGCGCGTTGCAGTTTCACGATTCAGATTCAAAAGAATGATATCAGTGCGCATCTTGGCTCTTGAAGTATTAAGGTGCGTTCACACCAAAACCGAAATCTGCTGCGTTTTGCGGGCGGGACGCAAAAATTTTTTTCCCAAGACAACTAGGGGCAATTTTACTCCAATGAAAATTTTGAAAATCTCCCCATTCGTTCTGAGATAACAAATTTCGCGTCCCGCCCGCAAAACGCAGCAGATTTCGGTTTTGGTGTGAACGCACCTTTAAACGGTTTATGCAAAATATGCCCTGCAATGGCATGGCATAGTTAGGCTCCTTCAAATCCCCTTCTCACCATGCACCCCCTCGACATAGTGGGTTGTCAGAACTTTGGGTCGCTGGAATGGCCCGGCCCCCGTTCGGGAAAATTCAGTCGCCACCCATGGTCGGTTTACTTATTTTGGCTTTCAAAAGGATCATTTCTGACATATGCGCCAATCTGAAAACCCCTGTGGAGAACACTGGGATCTAGTGTAAAAAGAAGCACCATTTTGCATCTAAGCCTTTCGAGACAGCAAAAAAATTTCAAAAGAAAAGGGGGATACCCCTCCTCCAGGACTGCGGTCAAGAATGGGGAAGATGAGTCGACTTTGCCCCACACACACACCAAAAACCTGGCTACGCCCCTGAGAAATGATTACCATTCCGGTTTCTTGTTTGTCAGTCCGACATCAGAGGGCTTAATCATGGGAATAAACCCACTTCAGTAGCACTTCGAAGTTTTATAACTCCTGGATTTAGATTGATTTCCTTTAAAAGAAGGAGGTGATTTCCTATCTCCCATCTGTGGCCTAAACAAATTTCTGCATAATTAACTCCCACCATCATACCAAACCTACACATTGCCTGCAAAGCTTACGTTGTGATTGTCCCGACCAAGTTTGCACTTCAATGAGTTCAGGCGTCCTACGTGTATTTATTTCTGCGTTGTGTCTCTTGAAATTGTTTCTCTTTTTATGTTAATTATATGGAAAACCATGAATGGAATTGTAAGGTTTATGATAAAAAGACTGGAACAACCTTGCGAGGATTTGTTTGTTACTTTTCTTCATGACCTATTATCTGCATAAGAGGCATTCTAGTGGTTCCATTCTATTGTGATTTCACATAAGAAAAGAGCTGTGAATAGTCATGTGAGCATACCTCCCAAGCATCACTATTACGGGATCTGAATGGCGGGAAATTTAAAGTTAATGCTATTATACTTAACCATGGAGCGATCTTAAGCCTGGCGTCTTTTTGTAACTGCATCTGACAAGCAATGCTCACTTCTCGATAGACAGCATCAAAGAGCACTTCGTGTATTATCGTACAGTGTATATCCTGCATATCGTGAGGTTCTCAAGCAACTCAACAAAGATGATGTTTCACATCGTTGTCGTTGTAGTCGTAATTTTGGTCGACTACGTTCTTTTCTTCCTTTTAGCCTTCCTTTTAGCCGTGTGTTTAGCTTTCTACGCCGTTCAGCGTTATATTTCTCACCAGCTTGATCCCGGGCGTGAACAGAATAGAGGTTGTCCTTCCGAACCAGTTTGTCTGGAGGTAAGTCCTTTGACAAGCACCGTTCTTTTCTTGAACATATTACTTTGTTTACTTTCATGTGTTCTAATGCAAGCCCGCAGCCAAGGGGACCGGGGCGGAGCCCCTCAGAAATATTTTGCCCGGCTTAGAAAAGTATAAACAAAAATTGTTGTAATGCATTATGGTACACTTCACCCTCCCCCCACCAAAAAACCATATTTGACCCTTGGAACCCATCTCGTACCTCTTATTTCATTTTCCTGCTACGGGCCTGTTCTGAATGATTAAACTCTTTTAAAATATGAACATTGTAGAAAGAACTGTGTAAGTAGAAGGGATAGCTTCCGCGTTGAAGGCTTTCAAAACAGCGCTTTCTCGCACCATCCTTACTTAATTGTCTGAAAGGCTCCTTCTAAAGTCTTGTCCCTACTGGGACGTTATTACTCCCATTGGGAGTACTTTCAGGTTTTTCGCTGCCTGTGGGAGATTTTGTTTTTTAAATTTGTTTGAAGTGATAAGGATAAAATTCTCTGTCATTGCCCCTGTGCTTTAACCTCATCACGTCTTCTGGTTAATTCCCCATGTTATCCAAATACCGCAGAAAAAAACTCAATATTTATTCGGGGATTGTCTTTGGTGACGCTAAATACAGTTTTAACATCCTGTCTTGTGTGTCCATGTTCAAGCGTCTTCTGCTTTTCCTCATACACGCATTATATATTGCCAGTTTTCACTTTGTATGTTTCCGTATCAAGTGATTTTTTTCCGCAGGACGAATGGGTCCAATTACATATTTTACACTAACCTTGACCCTTGCCTGAGAATTATTTTTCATGATTTCGATGGAAAGTTCTCTGAAAATCACTCTCGATTGCCTTGGGACAAAAAATCGTTTTAAACTTCCAATTTCTATGTTACAGCTTACCTGGACCGACCAAGGGCACGTTTCTATTTCTATGTTGCTTTGGAATGTATCCATTGCCTTACAGGCACATTAAAGGGAAAATGCAGTCTCCCCAGTCAGAATTAGTATACCCCGTCATCCTAATTCATAAGAGGCTTGTTTTGATCATGTGATAACATTTTTGTTACTGAATTGTTAAATTTATGGAGAATAACTCATTGATTTACATTTTGTTTGTAATATTTATGTTTAAAACATCTTCAGCTTCAGAGTTACTTAGGCACTGAGGCATGAAAAGATTTCGGATTTAACTTAACCTCATTGGTCAACTGCTTTTCAAACCTAGCTTTTAGTGTTAATAACCAAATTTTTAACTAAGAGTTCCTGATTCTTGTAGACTGCGAAGTCATCAGAACTTCTTCTGACCGTATAGCGACGCAAACATTTCTTCCTGGCTATATTGCACTATTACGTCGACCATTGAAACGAAAGTGCACCCTCTGTCCAAGTACTGTAATAAGTAATAACCACGGACTTCCCATTTATATGGACAGAGGATAACGTGCCCAATACGGTCGCCACCGTTCGAACAAATTTAGGCTTACCAAGATGGCCGCCGGGTTGCCATCATTTGCCCAATTTGACGATGAATCTGCAACATTTTAGACAAAATATAAACATGGATTGAAGAACAATATCACAGTCCTTCATTCTATTTGTTGAATTTCCTCATTTTCCGTATTCCGGAGTTTTTTTCCCAGGACGAATGGGGGAAATTCCATTTGTTTTTTACCTTAACCCTAACCTGAGCATCATTTTCCACGATTTCAATGGAAGTTTCAGAAAATCAGCCCTTATTCCCTGGAAAAAATTCCGTTTCCCGTCCCGCCCCCTAATACACTGGATGTACAGTATTAACACACAAGTGTCTAAGCCTTCACGTTAGGGCTGGGCCATAGAGCAGGATATATCCTGCTCTATGGGCTGGGCCAACATGCAGCGTGCAAATGCAATATCGCCTATATCCTATGCAGTGTTTCCACTCTCCCCGAAACTCGGTTAATCTGGGTGCTCTACGGGAAATTTTCTGGAAAGGGGATTATTTCGGGAAATTTCGGGAAATCTGGAAAAGGCATATGTAGTATGGAAAAAACGTATGGCTTGACAGAGTGAAATCCTGAATCAGCCATTAAAGTAGCATAAAAGAAGCGTTATTGAAAATATCAGGAAATACCAAGCGGATTTCAGGAAACTTTAGATTCCATTTCAGGAAAAATGAATTAAGAATGTAGAAGGACTGATCCTATGGTATTTTACATGCAACCTGTATCGTATGCATGTCAACTTTCAGTAAGTTACCTTTCTTTGTCAAGCACAGTCTTGTCGCATATGAATTTCCCTTGCATTATTAAAGTTTTTTTAAGAAGTCGTGTACTGGTAGTACTCAGGCCTAATTAAAGGTGATACTGTCGATGTGGGGGATATTCTATACAGTAGTTCTTTAGGTAAGTACCTAGTTCTTCTTTCGGATCACGGTGACACATCCAGAGGACATTACTACACCGCACATGCGTCAGGGGTGCCCTAAGCCCTAATAAAATTAGTAATATATTGAACGGGGTCTATATGACCGTCTAAACCATCAATCAAAGCAGCAGGAAGATTATTCCAATCTTTCAGAGTCTTAGGGAAGAAACTAAATTTATAACAGTTAGATCGAGAGTTGACAAAAATGGAGGTTGTGCATCCCACGAGTAGTCCGGGTTGGGTGTCTAAGTCTGCACCGTAGGAAATCAGTAGTGTTCTAGCCTAGCCCACAGTTTTGAAAAGTGAAAGGGCTTGCATTTTCTACAAGCACTGTGACAGTTGAACTGTAACTGTTTTACAGTCTTCAACTGCAACAAATGCTCATAGTAAATGCAAGCCCTTCCACTTTTCAAAGGTTTTCAAATTTTATGAAATTTAATGTTCAAAAATTGTTCATATTGATGCTAATCTTTATCGGCAAGATTTGCAATAATAAAAACTGAACCATAATTAAACAAATTTTGGAAGAAATTTAGAAAGTTAAGAGAACTTTAGAGAATATTTTAGGAGTATTTTATTATATAGTGTGGAAGTGCTGAATGCTCTCTATCAGCAGCTACCATCCTCTGACTGTTACCAGGGTTTCCGCCAAAGGGGGGAAAGGGGGGATTTGTCCCCCCCCCCTTTCCAGAAGAAGGTGGGTAAAATCTCCCCCTTTTCATTTCCATCAAAATTAAAAAAATTGTCCATATCTTGGTTTCTTTGCAGAAATGTTTGGACTTTCATAAGTAAATGGCCTTTAAAACCCTTCAAAATGCACCTTATAGGGGTTTACCTTTTACCGCGTACCTGGCCCACCAGGAACTTGGAATAGTAAAGCACGAAGTCCCTAGTGGGCCGGTTGGTTAATGGGGCTGCCTTAAGGTTCTTCGGTGGGTCGACGACTTTCTCTCTGATCGTAAGCAAGCTGTTGTAGTTAATGGTACTCGGTCCCCTTTTGATGATGTTGTCTCTGGTGTTCCTCAAGGATCTGTCCTAGGACCCATTCTTTTCCTTGTTCATATTAATGACATTGTAAATGCTGCCTCCTCTAATATTAGACTTTTTGCTGATGACTGTGTCTGTTACCGGGTCATAGAGAATGTTAATGATTGTTGTTTGCTCCAGAAAGACATACATAATCTAGGTCTTTGGGCCAAGACTTGGGGCATGAGATTCCAGCCCTCTAAGTGCAACATCATTACTTTCACTAGAAAAAAAAATCCGGTCAACTTCGATTATGTCTTGAACGATGTGAAGTTAGTTAAGGTTGACTCGATAAAGTACAGTACCTAGGTGTCACGATTTCTAACGACTTAAACTGGGATAAGCACATTCAGTCTATCTGCAATAAGGGTAATAAGATTTTGGGCATACTTTATAGAAATTTATCATATTGCTCTCGTGATGTGAAGTTAGCTGCCTACAAGGGTCTCCTTCGGCCTGTTTTGGAGTATGCTTGTTGCGTATGGGACCCACATCAGTCTTATTTACAAGATATAAGCTAGAGAGCATCCAGAGGAGATCGGCTCGTTTTGTAAGCTCCGAATTTTCTCGCTAGCCAGGGTCGATGACATCTATTTTGAAGGACCTTGATCTCCCCACGCTAGCCGATCGTCGCAAGCAAAACAGACTTATTCTCTTCTCGAAAGGTTTTTTTGGTAAGGCTAATATTCCCATGGACAAACTCAGTCATCCAACTCGGAAAACTTGTGGGATGCACAACCTCCATTTTTGTCAACTCTACTCCCGGTCTAATTGTTATGAATATAGTTTTCTTCCTAGTACTCTGAAAGATTGGAATAACCTTCCTGCTGCTTTGATTGATGGTTTAGATAGTCATAGAGATCCTGTTCAATATATTACCAATTGTATTAGGGCAAATTAGGGCACCCCTGACGCATGTGCGGTGTAGTAATGTCCTTTGGATGTGTCACCGTGATCCGAAAGAAGAAGAAGAAGAAGCTTCCTTAAAGCTAGAAGCCCCCCCCCCCCCCAAGCTTTAATTATCAAGAAACATTAAAAGTATACAGTAAAAGGACAGAGGCCCTTGTCAGAGGTCCAGAGATCCAATGCTGTATAAAACAGATAGCAAAACATAACTAGTACAACCATAAGCATGGTGTCATCATTCCATCTCTGAAAACCTTAATGAGGACTGGTTGTGCCAGTGTGGCATATATACTTTTAAATAAGTAAAGTAAACTGGTTGAGAAATGTAAAATTTTACCAGATCATGCACAAATTTCACCATATATTCACTTTTAAAATTTCCCCCAAGATTTTTCCAGAGGGGGCAAAGTGCCCCCAGTCCCCCACTGGCTATGCCACTGCAAGACAGTTTTGGCCTCAACAGCTTCTGGCGGCAGGGAGTTCCAGTCATCATTGACTCGCTGAGAAAAGTAGTAACGTCTCAGCATAAGATAGGGTCGTTGTTTAAGAATCGTCATGGCATGCCCCCTTGTGATCATGTGGGATTTCTGATGACATTTCAGTTGAAACAGATCATGAACAGGAATTCTGTCAAAACCTCTCATAATTTTAAAAACTTTGATCAGGTCAGCCCTGTGCCCTCTTGCTTCCAATGACATTAAATTAGTACGTTTGAGTCTCTCTGAATAATCCTTATCATAGAGGTTGGGAATCAATTTTGTAATCCTCCTCTGTACTCCTTCAATTAAGTCGATATCTTGTTGATGATATGGCCTCCATATCTGGGAGCAGTAATCAAGGTGAGGCCTCACCAGACTGTAATAAAGTTGTAAAATGTTTGGCTTGCTACATCTGGTTAGCTATTTTGACAGCTTTAGCTACATGACCACTGACAGAAAGTGACTTATCAATAATTACACCAAGGTCCTTTTCTTCTGACACTTCAGTAAGCTTTACATTGTTGATAAAATAGTCATAATTTGGATTCCCTTTTCCAATGTGCATTACTTTACACTTAGACGAGTTGAATAACATTTGTCAGTCCTTGCTCCAATCCACAAATTTGCATAAGCCTTGGCCAATAACACCTGCACAATTAATAGCCCATCGCTGAAAGGCTTGCTCCATACCCATACTGGAAAGTTCAACAGTTTTCACGCAGATTTGTGGCATCAGTATGAAACTGTTTGCCAGACTTTTTGGCGTAGGCTATGGCATGATCATCAAATTCTATAAACTTTTCCGTACTGGCGTGGCGCACAACGACAATATTATTGTGGCTTAGCACTAACGATAGTCAACAACCACAGTACACCTGCAGTAACGAACAGTAATGCATTGTACGGCGATTCTGTCTGAGACTTATGTGCCTGGTTTACGTACCTGGTCCACCGGGAACTTGGCCTAGTAAGACACAAAGTCCCTAGTGGCCCGGTTGGGTAATGGGGCAGATAGCTAGTAGTATGCCCCCCAACTTACTTCTTGAATAGCAGTCCTGTGCTCCTTTTGAACTGTAAGACAGTTTTGGCCTTAACAGCTTCTGGCGGCAGGGAGTTCCAGTCATCAATGACTCGCTGAGGAAAGTAGTAACGTCTCAGCATAAGATTAGGTCGCTGCTTAAGAATGGTCATCTTGGACTTGGCTGTAGTTAAGTTGGCATGGCGTATGTAGTCCCTCACTCATTGCAAGACATAATTTGGTGCAATTTTGTGGTGTACAGCATACAAACTTTCCAGTATGGCTCCATACTTGGCCTAGGCCTATGGGCTTAATGTAATTAGGCCTAGCCAGTAGCCTCGACCAGTGTTCCGTGTACACCTTGAATACTCCTTGTACAGGACTCTCATGTGCTACCTTCACTTTGTTTTATATTTCTCACCAGCTTGATCCTGGGGGTGAACAGCAAAGAGATGGTCATTCTTCTGAGCCACCTTCCCTGGAGCCTAAGGTAAGTCGATCCTTTGACCAGCACTGTTCATTTCTTGAAATTCATGTTATTCTTTTTACTCTTATTTGCTGTAATCCAAGCCCGCAGCTAAGTGGGCCAGGGCAGAGCCCCCTGGGAAAATTTGGCCTGGATTAAAGAACTATAAGTAAAAAATTGTAGACCTGATGCATTTTAGTACACCTCGACCCCCCCCCCCCTCCCAAAAAAAGAAAACATTTTTCTCTTGGAAGGTGTCTCCCCATTTCAGTTCCATACTGGAAAGTTTAAAATTCCCACGGGAAGTTTTATGCCAGATGTTGAAATTGTCGATTGTACGCTGCAACCAGAATTGCTGTTTGAACCGCCCGGCCTGGGGGTGGGATCTAAGGGGAGGGGTGTTCCCCACCCTTTTTGGACATATTTTGGGCTTTGTGAAAGGGCTGAGATGCAAAATGGTGCAAAAGGTGTTGTCTTTTTCATTTTATCAGGTGTACTTATGCTCCAAATTTTCGTTATTTTTTAAAGTAATTAAAACGTGAGATGTATTCAGGTTTTATGGAACATTGGCAAAGGTGAAAGTTATGAAACGTTAGTGCAATATGCTTTGTTCATAATATAAGAAGTCTGTGAGTGCTCCGTATTTGCATCTGCGGACGTAGATATGGTTTTCACCATGAATGTTCTAAATCTTACATGCCCTGTGCTCAATATGTTTCTCGCGTATAGACCTTATGCATATACGACTGTACTGCATGTGTGCAGGCTAGGCATGGCTGCATTGAAGCAAGCTGTAGCTGTACATGGAAGAACCAAGTTGTGTGGACCTAGAAGTGGGGATTTTATGCTGTTTTGAAAGGTAATAACACACGCCATGTCAAGGCAACCCACACCATGCCAGCTCATCTTCCAATGAAAATCACGCTGACAAAATGGCGTGTAAAGTCGTAATCATACGCCGAAGATATTTGGCGTAACATATACCTGCCAGTATGGTTTCAGTTTAGTGTCTAGCTATATGCCTGTTCTGAATGATTATAAACACCTTTAAATAAGAAAATTGTAGAAATAACTGTTTTAGTAGCAAGATACTACTAATTGCTAATGAATATGCAAGAAATGATTGCTCAATGAATATTTATATTTATATTTAATTTGCATAATACATTTAGGAATGTATTCGGAATATTTAAGGTACAAGTTGGAAAGAGGAAAGAGTCCTCAGTTGAGGTGGTTCATTAAGTTTTTTGAGTTAGTTCCAAGCAGTTGCTTTCACTTAAGTCCTTTGTACAGTTACTATATATTAGTTTTTTATTTCTCCAAGCCTTTGCACCTGCTCACATCACGTAGACAGGAAGAAACAGAGACTGAACCGGCATTAGCGTTGTCAACTGATCCAACTGTCACGAATGATAGGCCTCAGGAAACTGCCAACCAACCTGTTAGGCCCCGTTCAGGTTCAGAGATACCGGGGCGCAGATACCCCCAGCGTAAACGAAGACCTCCAAACTGGTTGAGAGATTATGTTGTATATCAGAAAGTCAACTGTAAGTTTTTGTTTTTGTTTAGTCATTTGAAGGCAGATACAAGTCTCAGTCAAGTTGTGTGGTTATTGTATATAATTATGTAAATTCATATATGAACTCTTGTGAGAAAGGTCGAAATATGAAAAATTGAATTATTTGTTAGTTGGGTTTTGTAAATAACATGGAAACGAGGATGTTTCATACCCCCAGGGGGGAGTGATGTGAGATTTACTTTTGTTTGTCTAATGAATATACAAGAAATGATTGCTCAATGAATATTTATATTTAATTTGCATAATACGTTTAGGAATGTATTCGGAATATTTAAGGTACAAGTTGGAAAGAGGAAAGAGTCCTCAGTTGAGGTGTGGTTCATTAAGTTTTTTGAGTTAGTTCCAAGCAGTTGCTTTCACTTATACAGTTATATTAGTTATTTATTTCTCCAAGCCTTAGTACCTGCTCATATCACGTAGACGGGAAGAAACAGAGACTGAACCCACATTATCGTTGCAGCGTGCCTTTTCTTTTCACTCCTAGTTCATGTATATACTTTCTCGGCACCATCTTACATTGCTGCTGTCCTTGGCCAAAGTGGGTTCAGGGGGAAAAAAGCTTGCTTGAAAGCTCCTGTAAGGTGCAATTTGAAGGGTTTAAAGTAAAGGCTATTTGGGTTAGCTCAAACATTTCTGCAAAAGTGACCTGTTCTTAAGTAAGAAACCAAGATACTGACAATTTTTCATATTTTTATGGAAATTAATTAAAGGAGGGGATTTTACCCTCCTTCTGGAAAGGGGGGGGGGGACGAATTCCCCTTTTCTCCACCTTGATGGAAACCCTGATATAGCTTCTTTCTTGTTGACTGAAATCAAAATTTACTGATCCAGCTCATTCTTGAAATAGCATGTAAAATTTAATTAGCGTGCTGTCACCAGCCTAGAAATGATAGATATAGCCACCTACAGCATTGGTCCAATTCCACTACATCAATCATCAAGGCATGAAAGTCACTGGATATTTTTTGCAATTTTATAAAGAAAGAAGCAAGAAAAAGTAAAAATCATTCAAATGAAATGATTGTCCCTAACAAGACTAACTGGAGATTTCAAAAAGATGCCATCCTTTTGCTGGAAAGGACCCAGCCCATTTAGTAAATGCATCATTTCATAGGCTGTTACTTTGATGGCTGTCAATTAATTGTCTCTAGATTGTAAGGCCTAAGTTAAAGATTACAATTGATACAAAAAATTCTATCTCAGCCATTTGCTCACCATTTTCCATGATTTACTTTTGTTCTACCAGATTTTTGGTAAAATGTACAATGGTACTGTATATTTGATTTCAGACCTGCCAACCGTTCCGATTTAATCGGAACTGTTCCGATTTTTGAGTCCGTACATAGCAAAAAATCGGAACGTTCCGATTTCTAGCACCCACCCCAAAATAGTACAAGAAATAGCCTTGTAACATAATTATTTAAAACGCATGTCACACACCTCATCATGATTCGTGGATCGAACTTGTATGGGCTTTACGTGTACTTCAGCAAGACTTCAGCATTGTGTACGCGACATCCGGCGTGCGCGCTAAAATGTCTCAGGATATGTGCACACTGATAGTACATATCCGTAACGATCATTGTAGTTAATGCTTTACAAAGCACCACAGCTGCGCCTACGGACCGACCGCGAAGTCCGTGTGGCACCTGCGGTCAGTATGTACATCTACGGTATATACGCAATACATAGTGCATGTTTGTTTGATAACCAGTGGGACTAATCGCAATGCTGTTGTTTGAGATTAAGAAGGATGAAAAAGAATATTTAAAGATTGAACAAAGTACTTATGACAGTGTTCAATTTTGAATGGAAGACCAGCAACGAAGTTTTTGAGTATTGAACTTTGGACAGTAAGCCTCGAGCCTGCAGGCGTTTTTCGGTACCGTAGTTTGCCGTATCATACCAACGGTCAAGTAGCGAAAGTGCGGTATAGCCAAATAGCATATGTGTGCAGTCTAGCCTAGGCTAGGCCTGAACTTAACGGTTACGTTGAGGTCTAACTTTTGAACTACGAAAGTCGCGGAGATTATGAAATAGGTGGGAATACTTTATATGATTTTTTTTCTGAATACAATGCATAAACCCCGCCAAGAATCGTTCACATAGGCCTAGGCCTAAATGAAGTTTGTTTTAGCCTAGGCTAAGTGTGTAACATGACTAACATTACCATGCAGCCTAGCCTGCCCAGCCTAACAGTAACAAGTTTTTTGCACTCATAATGCAAAAAGGGATGTAATCAGCTATGCCGGGAACTAGTTCAAAGTTCAATTTGCTTGCATTATAGACTAACAAAACCTTAGCCTTATCACTGTGATAGGGTGTGTTGATTTTTGCATTTTGTTTAGGCTACAATTCCAGCAGACATAGGCCTACCAATCATCCAGATTTTTAAAATACAGCCTAAAAAATTTGTAATTTTGCCTGTTTAAAAATTTGATACATATTCCTTAAATATGCCACCATTTTGAATCTAAGAGTATTAAAACTTCAAAAAATTTCCAAAGGGGAGGGGGAAACCCCCTCCCCTTAGACCCCACCCCCAGGCCGGCGGATTCTCCAAAATTACGCCACTGTGTTCCTTTTTCCAGTTTTCAAAAGTTGTTGGCAGGTCTGTGATTTAATGTACTCTACTTTTTTAATGTGAGCACACTACGTATGATCATTACCAGCCTGCAATAATGCATGATCACTCATCAGTAGCCAATGTGGTGTGAACTTGTTGCTGCATGGCTTTGAACCACCCTACAAATTTAATTTCTTAAAAAGTGTCATGGGGTAGGGTTTAGAGACTATGGTTGCTAAAGGGATGTGTTCATTTTGTTAAAAGAAGGGTCAAATCAAGTTTTGATATGTTTAGGGGTACTAATTATTCTGAGCATTCTGGTGAAATTTGCATTGCAATGCAATGTGTGGTTCTCAAGATATTAGCAGTTAAAGTTGTCACATTTTCAATACAAAGTCAACTTGAAGCAAGCATATATGATGTCATAGCCTCATATTAATGAACAATCTTTTGTTTTTCTTTAAACTTTAAAACCAATTTTTCCCCTCCACAATCCGCATATGTTATTAGAATGTGATTGCATTGAAGTTTACAAACTTCACATTCCACATCGGCAGGTCCTATATCCCAATTAACTTCAAGGTAAACACAACACAGTGGCAGATCCAGGCGGGTGGTGCAACAGGCGCGTGCCTACCCTATTGGCTGTCCTGCATGAAAAATGTTGAGGCAAAAAAAGAAAATGCATCGAAATGTATCAAATATAACACCATTTTGCATCTCAGTCCTCTTCCAAAATAAAAAATTTTCCAAAGGGGTACATTCCTTCCCCTTACACCCTTAAACCAGGGGAGGGATCAATCAAAACTTGTGCCCCCTTGATTGAAAACTCCTGGATATGCTCCTGCAACAGACTGGAAAAACACAGGGCAAACCTTTTCTCATCAATGTGCATATAACCCCTGCTTGCCTCAAGCTCACTTTGGGTCACAAATGTAGTAACTTCATTTTTCTGATATCTCAAGTTCTACATGTCTGATTTGAATGGAAGCTTCACCAAGTTGTTTAAAGCTATTTAGTTCCTCTTCCATAAATTTTTGGCTTAAACCCTTTCTTTAAGTGTACATGGAGTTACGGTATTGTGGGTTGTGCAAAGTTGAAAGGTGTTCTAATGCCTCATACAAATACCAGTGTATTCCCCACAAGTCAAAGAAAAGTATTACAGAAGATTTGAGTAAGAAATAAAAAGCGGTTAACTTTCTCCAATAAACTCATATATTTGAGCATACTACAGTATACAGTAATACTCATCTAGGTAAAGGAACTATTTATTAAATTTGATACTTGACCTACATGTGTTTCCGCTTAGACCCTACCACCATAAACTGATTATGAAAAATATAAAAAATTGACATTATTTAAAGCACTTGTCTTGGTAATATTCTTCTGCTACAAAAATGGTGGCATTTGTGAAAGAAGTGAAAAGAGAGGAACCACCATCCTATTTATATGCAAGTTGTCCTCATACCTCGGTGGTCATGGTACACAAAGTTGATATGGGTATGGAAGACCTACTTGTGAGTTTTCAATATGAGGGGTAGTGTGTACTGTAAACTGTTGAAAACTTCCACAAGCCTTGGCTGGAGTGGACCATATTCACTGGACACATAGCATCAGCTAAATATCTGCATACTTGGCCTCCTTCACTGTAGTATAATTAGGATAGAGAAAATATTTTGAAATGAAGAATATGCTATGATAATAAGACTGAATTTATTCCTAAAGCACACAGTTCTACAGGACTAACCAAAGGTCATGCTAATTTACAATGGTTAGAACAATTAAAAAAAAAACAGTAAACAAAATGAGAAAAGAAATCACCATGCAGTATGATGCTAATTGTTATTTATTTTTTCACCCATACACTCTTGTATCATCTGAAAGTGTTACAAACACTTTAAAGATAACCATGTGCCAATACTTATAGGATTATATAGGAAACAATTGATCAGTGTTGCAAACAAATGATGATAACACTTCAGTCACCATATATTCTCGAATACTTGGGTCTCAGTTTTCACAAAATCTGAGGGCATTCAGAACAATAGGAAAAAATGCTGGGAAGTTGTAGCTGTATAAAGTTTTTGATTCCTTGCCGAAGGCAGGCAAGGAATCTATGCGATGGTGATGTCGGTGTATGTGTGTGCGTATGTGTGTGTGTATGTATGTGTGTGTGACAACATCTCGTTATCACTCTAGTTTTTGAAGGGAAAGGGAGAGACACTTCAAAGTTGGTTTGTGGGTGAAGCATGTAAAGATCTCAGCTGGGATTGGTTTTGGTGTGGTTCAAAGGTCATCTGAGGTCACCGGGGATCAAACTCTGAAAACTTTGTTTACATGATATCGCAAGGCAGAAAGCTTGGATAAATTTCATATAGTATGTAGATGCCTTATGGTAAGAGAAAGACAGGTAACATTTATTGGTGGAGGTCAAAGGTCATGTGGGGTCACCACAGGTCAAACTTTGAAATCCTTGTTAACACAATATCTCAAGGTAGGAAGCTTGGATAAATTTCATACATGGTATGTAGATGCATTATTGTGAGACAAAGAACTCTATTATTTCTGGTGGAGGTCAAAGGTCATTTGGGGTCACCGGTGGTCAAACTCTAAAAACCTTGTTATCACGATATATCAGGGTAGGAATCTTGGATAAATTTCATACGTAGTATGTAGGCTACATGCATTATGGTGAAACAAAAAAAACCTGGTTTTGGTGGGGGTTAAAGGTCATTTGGGGTCAAACTCTGAAAACATCTTTAACATGATATATCAAGGTAGAAAGCTTGGATAAATTTCATACTTAGTGTGTAGATGCATTATGGTAAGACAAAGAACCTGATTGTCTTTGGTGGGGTTCAAAGGTCATCTGGGGTCACAGGGGGTCAAACCCTGAAACTATTTTTGCACACTCCAATTTTTTAACAGAATTCATGAGATACTCTTTTTTTGTGTGGTTCAAAGATCAGTTTGCACATGGTACGTAGGTTACAGTTGTTATGTTTACTCCAAACGTTCTATATATTTTCTGCCTTTCACTCATCCCTATGATCTTATTGCTTTTGATATAATCATTTTGAACAGTTCCATTTACAGTTACTTGGGTTATGTTATGATTTCACAGGTTTTAAGGCTCTAATTTATTTGTACCTCACACTTGGTTTGAGATGTAGAGATGTTGTGATTGATACAACATATTTCACCACAAGAACCAGAGGTAATAACAGTTCCCCTCTATGCCCACTGAGGATAAAACTGTCACAACTCACCTGTAGACTGATACTGCTGGCCTCTGACACTAGCTAACTTGTCGGTGATCTGTCCGAGTCAAAACCAGATTGATGTGTAATTGCTAAGTACTGTGGACCAAGCATTATATATTTTTAATTAACAGGTGCAGAACATCCCTTGTATTGATACTGTACAAAACTTGTATAAGTTATATGATGGTAATACAGTATTCTACAAAGTATCAGTCAATGTGGCTCAAACTGATCTGTTTAGTGTTTTTAACAGACAGACCATATCATTGTAAACAGATTAGGAGAAACTGCTTGACCAATGACCTTTACAAGTGGCAAAAGAGAGCCGACTTTGCTGTCCTTTGTCTGAGGAGACTGTCAAAGATATGATTGATTAACAGCCCTATGATTTTAGGTAGGTGACAGGAAAGTGGAGAGAACTGAAGTCCCAAAAGAATAATTACCAATACCATCAATAGTGGTACACAGCTCACCTTGAAATGATGTGTCCATGTAATTGGTGCTAGCATGGTAACAGCAAGGATTCACCATAGCAAGGAATTGCCTGATTTATATGAATATACAGTCTCCTTATTCTTGTGAAGGATAGGAGTGGCAAACTTCACAAGTTAATGTGTAAGTTCAATGTTCAAAGAATTCAGTTGGGATTGTTTTTAAGAGACGTCAGAGGTCATTTATGGTCACCAGCTGGCAAGGTATAAAATCTTTTGTAACCACATTATCTCAATAAGGGGTGTATAAAGAAACTTAATATGTCATACATTTACTGTATTAATTATACAAGTCTACAGTGATGTCCTCATTGATTGCAAGGAAGATTTAAACCTATGCGCTCATATCTTCCCCATCTCTCAACTTGGCAAGGAATCACTACGCCTCTTGGCATTCTTGTTAAGGAATGATGTTTTGTGTAATGGTAAGGCCTTCATTGGGCTAAAAATTACTGCAGTGTTATTATAATCAAGTATTAATGCTCAATTCTAAAGTATTTTGCCCGAGTCTTGAAGCAGGGAGTTGTGAGGAAGGAGAAACAACAGCCAAATCTGTCAGACAATACGTAGATGAAAACTCTTTCCAGGCACTGCTATTTGATTGACAGGTCTCTTTGTTCCTATTGTTAAGTCTCTGTTGACTAAACCCTTTTAATGATGATCTCCCCCTTTCTTTTCCAAGTAATCCCGAGACAAAGGCCATTATGTATACATGCTTTGAAGTAAGGTTTGTTTCTGCCAATGAACAAAATTTAATCAGGATTTTTAGTAAAACGACTGGCAACAAACGTTTAAATAATGCACTTCAATTGTGCCCCGACGATTGTTATACGTCACCTGCTGGAAACATTGTTCAAGCCTATACATTTCTCTTAGTTTTTAACAAATTTTCCCATCGTTTGGAAATATATTCGAAAGTAAGTTGTTAAGAAATTATTAGCTGACTTTAAATGAAATGATATTTAGTGCGTCGAATAACGACGAAAGGTTAAAATTTCACATTTTTGCATGACGGCTGGCAACAAAAAGTTAAAGAGTTCGACATAATAGGTGTGTCTTCTCATTGTCATTTTGACAATGCATCACTGATCCTAGTTGTTCTAGGTATTGAGACAAGAATTTTGAGAAGAAAGGCAAGATATCTGATGGAAACAAACATTGCTTCAAAGGCTCTATAGAACGTTGGATCTCCTTCCTCACAACTCCCTGCTTGAAGCCTTTTTATAAGAATTTTTGGGTTTTCCATTTTTTTTTGGGGTGGGGGCATAGGTTTCCCTGCCCCCACTTTATATGCCCATGCCTATTCTACAGTAGTAAAGTGTACATCTTTCATTCAGTGAGGGTATAGACAATTGCACAAGCATCACTTTTGGAGAATGACATAATTAGCAGTAGGACTCTTGCTTTGATACTGTCAATGGTTTTGACTTGCTCCACGAGGGTAAACTAATACAGTTTCATACCAAAGTGATTTCTCTATCAGCTTCATGTGTCACTTAGACCCATTTCAAAAAATTGTCCTTTCTGCAAGGGGCGAGTTGTTTTCTTGCCTTTTTTGTTTATAGAACTTACAACTCCATTCTACTGGACAGTTCTTAATCTGATCAGCCAAAGTTTTTGCACTTGAGTTATAAATCCAAGCAAAAAGTTCTACACCATGGCAAACTGTCAGCATATTGTGCCATTATGTACAATGTGTACACAAATTATGTCATCAAATGTGAACTTGACAGAAAGCCATTACCCTGCCCTGAAGATGTTTCCAGGTACAACATGACACCTGGATGTCAGGAAGCAGAACATGTAAAAATTGAGTCACAAACTGAAAAATTTTGTGGAGTTAACATGCAGTCAAAGAATCTGTAAGATATGTATGATGTTATGTAACCAAAATGGAATCAACAAAAATGTTTTTTTTTCATCAACACTTTGTCTATTGAGATTCCATGCCCTTCGATACAGATAATTATGTAATTGTGCTTTTAAAAGTGCTATTTGTTTTATATTTCTGACTTTGAAAACTTGTAGTTCTTCTGCCAGTTTTAGCTAATTGGGACAAGAGAAATGATGTCCATATCACACTCTGCAGTGCCTTCTTGCCATGCATACAATCAATCGGGTTTTCAGCAGAACGCTTATACTAATGCACGATCAATAGAAGATTATCACTATCTACCGGTACTGCTGTGTAGAGCTGTTCTGGGGAAAGATAATCAGCTTAACGAAAAAATAATAACTGCAGACAGGAAATGAGAGTCACTGGACTCAAGAAATTACACGCAAGGCTGCACAATTTCTGTCAAAATCTGGGAGGGGCCTTGCTTGACATGTGTACCCAAACTTGTATGCATTAATTTCTCTTTCTTATAAAGAAAGTTCTTATAAAATCTCACTTTCTCTTTATAGCAAAGAGAGGAAGCCCGTGCTGTACCAGAGTGGATGGAGGTGGTGGAATGTGATGGGATGGAGCTTAGCAGCAGAGTTGGTCATGGTGTGATACCTGGTCCGGGAAAAGTAAGGTGGGTATGTTTTAACTACTTTATAATTACGGTTTCCGTCTGAACACTATGAAGAAGCATTTGGAGTTAATTATACTTTATTTGAGATTATTATCTTGTGCGTGCAGTATTGCAGAGGTTGGTCAAATGTTGACCAAATTTAAATTGTATAAAATTTAAGAACTGTTACGAGATCATCTCTGTTAACTGAAACCTTCAAAAAAAATCATGGTAGGACACCGACTGGGAGTTTGCTGAAACAAACTCTTAGCATTGTGAAGTAGTAAACAGAACACACAAAAAATGTTGGCTTTTTAAAAAAATCAACCAATGTGGGAGTTGTGGCTCATTTAACATTGGCTTTGCGTGGTCCCTTTCTAGCTATCATGCCAGATTTGGAGTTTGGGGTATTGTCATTTTTGAGGGCAAATATGTTCACCGTGAATACAGCAGCTGTAATGGGAAACATACCTACTTTGGGTGTTTTCTGCCAACAACATAGCAAAAACACCATATCTAGTCACATTTTATAGCTTTTGCAAAAACTGCATGCATTTCATTTGTGTAACATTTGTATGGTATAGTACTTAGAACCAGTAGTCCAATGAATTTGAATTGAGAAAACCATTTTTTATACACAGAATAGTTTGTGGAGGTATGTCTGCTAAAAGTTGAATGTGATACTTTCATTATGGAGTGGTAGTCAGTGGTGTCACCAGATATTTCCAAGCTGGGGGGCACAATGTTCTTCTAAAGGGGCATATACTAACATGAACTGAACCATACAGGAGGCGTCATGGAAACTTCACAAAGCCACTCCCCTTTTGGCACAGGGCAAGCCCCTTGTGAGGCCCCTAGTGGAGTTCAGGGAAAACTGCTAGGATCCAGGGGTGAGGCCACAGAGGCTCTGAGATGTTCACAGAATTGAAACCATAACAATGAATCATTTCATTATTTTCAAATGCCTTTGGATACTTACTAAGCAGGCCACAAAATGAAAATTTACAGTTTGACCATTTTGTGTTGGATTAAGCCTGACTGACAATTTAATGATTCATGGTGCTTGAAGATGACAGAATTGTTAAAGTTTGCATTGGGCTGTAGAAGAATAATTTTACTCATACTAGTACCCCATAGAAAGTAATGCTGATCATGCAGACAATCACCAACTAGGTATGTCACTAAGGGGAAGCCATCGCATTAAAGAGAATCTTCTGTAGCAGATGCATAGCCTTGCTGAGAAAATTTGACAAAAAAGAAGTTCTTGTATGTGATTTTAGTAGTGGTTTATGGTTACCCTTAAAATGATAATTATGACAATTCATTTTCTGCATTTCCATGAGCAGTAAATGAGAAAACAGGTAGCTGGTGTTCACTGAGACCAGTCCCTATTGCATGCACAAGTGTGCAGTATACATTCAGCATTATAAAAATTTTGTTGCATGTACTTGTACTGCAATTATTACGTAATGATCCATGGTGTGGTGCCTGACTATAAGCTTTGCTTCATTCAGGACCTAGCAAGGAGAAAGCAAAGAGTCCCTTGCAACTTTTAGGACACATTTAAAATAAACACAGTGGTGCCGGCACGGGGGGCATGGGGGGCGCGTGCCCCCCAGTGAAAATTTTTTGGAAATTTTAAAATGATCCCAAAAGGCGATTAAGCTATAGATTTCTGTAGGGGGTAGGGTAGGGTGTGTTTTGACCGAGTGATAGATCTATTTAATCATTTTCTATCACAAAAGTTTCTCAAACTATCAAAATTTTTGCAAATCCTTCGCAAACTATCAAAAATTTTGCGCGCTCTGCGCCCTTCAACCCTTACCACAATGTTCTTATTATCAATATCTTCCGAGAGCAACTCCCGGAGAAGCACAGCAGCAAAAGTTGAAAGCTGTTCACAAATTACCAGGTAAAAGACTGGTTTTTTGAGTGGCATGTAGCTTTGTTGGGCAATTGAAAGTGTCTCGATGCAGATTCTGAATGCAGGTTTTGTAATGAAAATCTTATTTGATGAAAAATTTCGGTAGCATTGCGCGCATGCTTTACGGTTTTCACTCCATCTTACGATGACCATTATTAAGGTAATAATACATAAAACTATAATAACAACATCATCTGTAGGGACCTAGCATCAATATGGGATCTTTCAATCTAAGTTGTTGTAGCATGATTTGGAAAGTTGAAATTACGTATTTGCCATTATACATTTTTAATAAAAAAATTACCGAGCGCTTTGCGCACAGCCATCATCGGTATAGATGGCAGGCTCTTAGCCAAGGAGGGCAAAGGGGGCAGCCCCCTGAACATATTTTTGGTATTTTTAATGTATACTTTTACAATATTGCTAGTGTTTCCCCTATTAATATGCAGTAAACAGGCCTGGGAAGTGCCATTTCCATCGATCTGGGAGGCATTTTGTTCCAAAATTTTCTCGTGCTTTGCGCCAACCTATGGTGGCGCAGAGCGCTGAGTCTGTCTATGGGCTTCACCCCCCCCCACTTGACAAATTGCTGGCTACGCCCCTGATAGATGGTGATTTTTAATACAAATACGACAAAAAAGCATTCTGAAAACGTGCTTCTTAGTCCTTCACCACTTTTGCTATACCTATCAGGGAGGTTCAATATATCACCTTCCTTCACCTATACTCTCCCTCCCACCCATTCCCCATTGCTAAAAGGTGTTCATCTGGATTTCGTTCAAAATTAGTAAAAATACGATAGTGTTAAAGTACTCTGCGTCATACTCTAGAATTATGATTTGGATGCCAGGTAATAAGCATTATGTCATTGCTCCATTTTATGTACTTGATCCAGAGCTTCCAGGAGGCCCTATGCAGGTATCTGTCAGCCTTTTTTGCCTTTTATAATGCACAGCGATGTAGCTTCGGTGGGCGGCCACACCCAGCACTCGATATTCCCGCCCAGCACTCCAGGCAAACACACGTTTCCCCGCCCACCACAAATCTGCCTACCGAGACCTAAAACTAGCCCTAAATTGACTCCCTAAAGTAAAATGAGGGAAAAATGAAAAATTAATGGCTGGAAAATGGGGTAGATGCCATGAGGTGGGATGAGGTACTTTCCCCAGATCAGACAATTACCTGGCACTCAAATTTGGCTAGCTACATCCCTGATAATGCACAATGAAGGGGAGGAAAAAATCTGTGGACTCTACGCAAGTATTTTGGGGTGAAAACTTTGCCTGAACAGAAAGCGGCAAAGTAGCCAAAAGGGAGTCTTCAGAAGGTTTGTTGACAACGTATTCTTCTCTTAGACAACATACTCTCCTCTTTCACTTAACCAAAAATTAGAATTCACTAAATTATGGACATTTTCTGGCTATATATGATCAGCTCTAAAAGTATTTCAAAGATAGCACCATTTTGCATCTAAGAAACCTTAAATTAGCAAAAATTTCTCAATTTCCTTAGACCCCTCCCCCAGGACGGCACCTTAGTGTAGTGACACCTGACAAAGGAAGGATCCCCCACTGTGTATACCAACACAGGGAGCACACACAAAAAACGCATTTTGCACAGACTCGGGAGGTTAACTGAAGTGCCCTTACGACATCATCTGTTGTGCCCCCCTCCATCACCAAAGCCTGGCGGCCCCACTGAATAAATAGACACTATAGCCTATGAGATGAAGTAATTGTTTAGTTTAATACCCTCATATGTTACTTGATGTGCATTATATATAAAAAAGGTCATAGTCAATGTGGAAATTGTATTGAGTATGTAGAGAGGACTAATGGTTACAGTGGTCTTGGCTCGTGAAAAGAGATATTGACAGCATAGGGTACTGTTCTTCAGTTTGTAGGCCAGAGATCTAGTTCTGAGCATACTGTGTGCATTTTGAGCCCAGATTGACTGAAAAGGTGGCAGTGGGTCTTCGTGAGGCTAAATTGCTGTTTTAGCGGTGCATAATTTAAAACCCAAAATGTTGTTTTGAGGGTCATGGAGGTGGGGACACAACCACCTCTTATATGGATTCCCCCCCCTCCCTCCTGCATCATTGCCACTGGGCTTGACCCAGCAGGGGAAATTCCATGCAATTGAGGGTTTTAGGTTGACCATTAACCTCGTCAAACTGTTCACATGAATTCTGTTCTTGAACTGTAACTTTCAACTTGGTTAAGATTTCAGAACATTTTCTCCATCTTGTTTTTTTTAAATGTATTTTAGTTAGGTATTGTGGTAGTACCAGTGGCAGATCTTTTGGTGGTATCAAACTGTGTATGTGCAATTGTTTATCATTAGAGCTTTGAAGTGAACAGTTTTGAAGTGTTCGTTGTTCCCATTTTTGTCAAATTTTATATCATTTTAAAGGCAAAAGCCCCACCAAAACTTTGTTAAAAACGGAAAATTTAGTGTCTGCAATATGTCCCATAATCTTTTCAGAATATTTTGGAGCCTTTCTGAAAGTTTCCTAAACACAGAATAATTGTGTGGAAAGATAGTTGCTTAATCTTTACTATGGTATGCCTTTTGAATGTGTGTGTGTGCGCATACTTTTTTATATGATTTTTTAAACTTTGCTACTTTTTTTGAAGTTCCCATGCACTATGCTGTGTTGTGTATTATCACACCAGGGAACTGTTACCCAGAGTAACAGCTCCCTCATGCTGATCACATGCCATAAGGGTTAGTCCACAACTGGTTTTTCAAAAAAGTATGATGGCCTTGTATATGAACCTTGCACGAGGTTAAGCCACTTTATACTGGGAATCGTCGGAAGTTTTATGGAAGTTATGATCAACAACCCATGTACGTTTGTTTAAAAAGATAGCAGATTTTGTGGTGAAAAAGTGTGAAATGCATGACAGTCAAATTTTGAAACATAAATCAATCCTCGATCGGTTTAAACCAGTTTTCACAAGTGGTTTTTTGGTTGTGCAAAAATTTTGAAACTGAATCAAACCAAAACTGTTTTTAACTGGTTTTAAAACCAAAACCAGTTTTGTGAACAGCCTTAACACCCCATTCAACATTCAAGCTGACTGCATAGAACTGAGTTTATATATTATGTAACACTATTTTTCAGCAAGTGTTGATGATTCCCTGGGGGTTTTCATGGCTTATTACTCTTGGAATTTTGGAACCCTTTAAAGGAAGTTTCTCTGCTTGTACTCCATCCGTAATAGCTCCATGGTAATATCAACAGAATGATCCTTTCAAAATGTTTAGATTCATAATCATTTGTAACAATCTGCCACTATGCTGTTGACTTATATAGGAGAAGTTCAGTATCTGTTTACATAGATGGCACTAAGAAGTAGCCCATGCCACTCATATACACCATTGTAGTAGATCATGATCAGTGGTAATAATGAACTCTTTGGGGTTTTCACTATGTGCTACTGCAAGTGATTGGAATTAACATATTTTATTCACCTCTTTTGCCCAACTTGTTATTTCACAGTTACCATAATCCAGATGTGCCAGTGAATAAAGGATCTACCAAGGTCATCTGCTGGGATGTATTTAGACTCCACTTTGCCATAAGAGCCATCTCCAAACCACTTATCCATCTACTATGTGATACAAAGGGCACCTTCCTTGAAGCTGACAGGCTAATAACTTGTAGGGAAGTATTTTACTCTTATCTTTTAGAGTTTTGCATGCATGTATTGTCATTGTTGTTGTTGTTCTTGCAGTGGTGGTGATCCTGGTCCCTGTGTTGGTGGTGGTCCTTGTTCTGGTGGTTGTGGTTGTGGTCCTCATGGTGGTGGTAATGGTGGTCCTTGTGGTGGTGGACCTGGTCCTGGTGGTCCTTGTCAAGGTGATGGTCCTTGTCATGGTGTTGGTGGGGGTGGTTCTGGTCCTCATCCTGGTAGTGGTGCCAGTGCTGGTGGTCCTGTTCCTGGGTTTAGTTGCCCTGGTAGTGGTTGTGATTTTGGTGGTGGTGGGCATGGTCCTGGTAGTGGTGGTGGTTGTATTGCAAAAAAATATGAACGTGGGACAATTGTTTGTTATCAAAAACAAAAAATAATTTTGCAATGTTCCACACAGTAATGTTTTCTACTGTTGCCTGTTCTGCAATATGTCATTTTGTTCTGTGTTGTAATGCTTTTAACAAATCTTTTCACAGGGGCTATGTACACCAATTGCCGCACCCAGTTTCATGTGCATTGTGCCACCAGGACCATCAGTTTAGATTGAAATGAGAATTGATATTTGGCTTATGAGTGGCTATCACATATTCATGAGCATATATCAATGTGAATATGTTGTTTTTGTGATCACTTAAGTGCTAAATTTCAAACTCATTTTTGCAATATGTGTCAATTTTGGATGTAATCTTTGACAGTATAGTATTACTGCAGCATGCACATTTGAACATATCTCTCTTGCTGCATACTGTTGAGTTTTCTTTTAATATTAATGTTCTCTTTTTAGCAATATTTTAACAATGTATTCATGCAATGTGCATTGGTTTATTGCCAGAGGTGGAATCATCCTTAAAGTGAGAGTACACTCCCTGGCTGCATGAATGAATTTTCTTTTAATTTTCTCGTTTTAGCGATATTTTAACAATTTTTCAAGCAGTGTACATGAGTGGGATCGTTGACAGAGGTGGAAACCACCTTTCAAACATGAGAATGTACTTTCTGGCAGCATGCTTTGTTTAATTTTCTTTTATAAATTTTAACTTTCTCTTTTTAGCAAAATTTGATCAATTTTCAAGCAACTGCATTGGATCATTGATTGCCCAGGGTGGAAATCGCCTTTTAAGCATGACAGTACACTCCTGTTTTTAGCGATATTTTAACAGAGATATTCCTGCAAAGTGCATGGGGTCACCCATGAGGTGGAAACACCTTTTTTTATTGCAATTGCAGCTCTCTGGCTGAATCATTGACTTTCAATTTTAATTTTCTCATTTTAGCAAAGTTTTCAGTGTTTTTAATCATGCAATGTACATGATATCATTGCCATAGGTGGAAACACATTTTTTTATCGCAGTTGCAGCTCTCTGGCTGAATTTTTATTTTTTCATGCATGTACATGATATCATGCCAGAGGTGGAAACACCTTTTTTAGTGCAATTGTATGCTCTCTGGCTGAATCATTGAATTTTAATTTTAATTTTCTCTTTTTAGCAAAGTTTTCAGTGTTTTTATCATGCAATGTACATGATATCATTGCGAGAGGTGGAAACACATTTTTTTATCGCAGTTGCAGCTCTCTGGCTGAATCGTTGTTGAATTTTAAATTTAATTTTCTCTCTTTAGCAAAATTTTTAGTGCTTTTATCATGCAATGTACATGATATCATGCCAGAGGTGGAAACACCTTTTTTAGTGCAATTGTATGCTCTCTGGCTGAATCATTGAATTTTAATTTTAATTTTCTCTTTTTAGCAAAGTTTTCAGTGTTTTTATCATGCAGTGTACATGATATCATTGCGAGAGGTGGAAACACATTTTTTTATCGCAGTTGCAGCTCTCTGGCTGAATCGTTGTTGAATTTTAAATTTAATTTTCTCTTTTTAGCAAAATTTTTAGTGCTTTTATCATGCAATGTACATGATATCATGCCAGAGGTGGAAACACCTTTTTTAGTGCAATTGTAGCTCTCTGGCTGAATCATTGAATTTTAATTTTAATTTTCTCTTTTTAGCAAAGTTTTCAGTGTTTTTATCATGCAGTGTACATGATATCATTGCTAGAGGTGGAAACACATTTTTTATCGCAGTTGCAGCTCACTGGCTGAATTATTATTTTTTTCATGCATGTACATGGAATTATTGCCAGAGGTGGAAACACCTTTTTTAGTGCAATTGTATGCTCTCTGGCTGAATCATTGAATTTTAATTTTAATTTTCTCTTTTTAGCAAAGTTTTCAGTGTTTTTATCATGCAGTGTACATGATATCATTGCGAGAGGTGGAAACACATTTTTTTATCGCAGTTGCAGCTCTCTGGCTGAATCGTTGTTGAATTTTAAATTTAATTTTCTCTTTTTAGCAAAATTTTTAGTGCTTTTATCATGCAATGTACATGATATCATGCCAGAGGTGGAAACACCTTTTTTAGTGCAATTGTATGCTCTCTGGCTGAATCATTGAATTTTAATTTTAATTTTCTCTTTTTAGCAAAGTTTTCAGTGTTTTTATCATGCAGTGTACATGATATCATTGCGAGAGGTGGAAACACATTTTTTTATCGCAGTTGCAGCTCTCTGGCTGAATCGTTGTTGAATTTTAAATTTAATTTTCTCTCTTTAGCAAAATTTTTAGTGCTTTTATCATGCAATGTACATGATATCATGCCAGAGGTGGAAACACCTTTTTTAGTGCAATTGTATGCTCTCTGGCTGAATCATTGAATTTTAATTTTAATTTTCTCTTTTTAGCAAAGTTTTCAGTGTTTTTATCATGCAGTGTACATGATATCATTGCGAGAGGTGGAAACACATTTTTTTATCGCAGTTGCAGCTCTCTGGCTGAATCGTTGTTGAATTTTAAATTTAATTTTCTCTTTTTAGCAAAATTTTTAGTGTTTTTATCATGCAATGTACATGATATCATGCCAGAGGTGGAAACACCTTTTTTAGTGCAATTGTATGCTCTCTGGCTGAATCATTGAATTTTAATTTTAATTTTCTCTTTTTAGCAAAGTTTTCAGTGTTTTTATCATGCAGTGTACATGATATCATTGCGAGAGGTGGAAACACATTTTTTATCGCAGTTGCAGCTCACTGGCTGAATTATTATTTTTTTCATGCATGTACATGGAATTATTGCCAGAGGTGGAAACACCTTTTTTAGTGCAATTGTATGCTCTCTGGCTGAATCATTGAATTTTAATTTTAATTTTCTCTTTTTAGCAAAGTTTTCAGTGTTTTTATCATGCAGTGTACATGATATCATTGCGAGAGGTGGAAACACATTTTTTTATCGCAGTTGCAGCTCTCTGGCTGAATCGTTGTTGAATTTTAAATTTAATTTTCTCTTTTTAGCAAAATTTTTAGTGCTTTTATCATGCAATGTACATGATATCTTTGCCAGAGGTGGAAACACCTTTTTTAGTGCAATTGTATGCTCTCTGGTTGAATCATTGAATTTTAATTTTAATTTTCTCTTTTTAGCAAAGTTTTCAGTGTTTTTATCATGCAATGTACATGATATCATTGCGAGAGGTGGAAACACATTTTTTTATCGCAGTTGCAGCTCTCTGGCTGAATCGTTGTTGAATTTTAAATTTAATTTTCTCTTTTTAGCAAAATTTTTAGTGCTTTTATCATGCAATGTACATGATATCATTGCCAGAGGTGGAAACACATTTTTTTATCGCAGTTGCAGCTCTCTGGCTGAATTGTTGTTGAATTTTAAATTTAATTTTCTCTTTTTAGCAAAATTTTTAGTGTTTTTATCATGCAATGTACATGAGATCATTGCGAGAGGTGGAAGCACCTTTTTAAGTGCAGTTGTATACTCTCTGGCTGCCTTCAGCTATAGCATGCACTGGGTACATTTCTCTCTGAGTGCATGCATTGATTCTGGCATGGCTGTGGATCATTGCCATAGATGGCATGTACCATTATTTAGCTTTAGAGTGGTTTTACACCTGCTTGTCATGCACACCTCTCTGCACATTCGCATTATTTCTGTGATCATTACAGTGTTAGAATGGCACATATTTGGTGATCTGAATACTTTCCTTCAGGAAGTCTCTTCCCTCAAAGGAGATCTTTTGTGTGCAGTATATGCAATCATTCGCAGAGGCAAATATTCTTTTTTTTATCTCTGTGCTGTTGCCTCATATACTTTAGATATATGAATATGTGTCTCTTTTGGAGGATGCATTGGATCCATGGTATCACAGCTGTATTGATGAAATTCCAACTTCTAATGACAAATGTTTTTACATGTCTTCCTCCACAGAAAGGTGCTTTGTGTTTGCATATATTTTCTGCACGTGATCATTCCCAGAGGTGCATACCTTGTTACTGGTATCACAACTGTATTGAAATTTCAATTGTAATATTGAAAGAGTAAAATGTTGTTAACTACAATTTCTCCATGAAATTTGTCTCCATTTAACATACATTTTGCATGTGATCATTGCCAGAGATAGAAATCAAAAACATTGATACACCTCTTCATTTGCACACATTATTTCTGCTGCAACTACATGCAGTATTGAAATTTAACCTTGAAACAAAGTAAATGATAAACTTGATTACAACCCTTTCATTTCTCTTCAAGATGTATATTCCTTTCCAGGAAATGGATTTCTCTGAAAGAAAATTCATTTTGCTGCAGGAATATTTATATGATTTGCTTTCATGGCAGATCAACAAGATGAAACATAAGAGAAATATGAAGCAGGACCAAAATAAAAATGAAAGATGAGATTCATGACCAAAATGATGCGGGAAAGTAGAAGTGAAAACAGGAAGTATATGACAAGAGACTATGAGAAGAGGGAGGATTGATGAAGCACAAGAAGATAAAAAGTGACAAGTATGCAAGAAAATAACTAGCAAACTGCACGAGTAAAAGCTTGGAAGCAGTGAACACCTTAAACAAGGAAATAGAAGACAAAGGACAAGAAGGTTAGAAAAATGACAAGGATGATGAGAATAACCAGCAAAATGAGAAAAAAGCGCTTGAAAGCAGTGCATACACCTCTTATAACAAGAAAACATTAGAAGAGGAAGGAAGGAGATAAGATGGAAAATGACAAGTATGATGAGAATAACCAGCAGAATGATGACAGAAAAGTGCTTGCAAGCAGTGCACAACTTATAACCACAATTAAAACACGAGAAGAGGAAGGTGATAAGAAGATGAAAATGACAATGATTAGAATAACCAGCAAATGACTCGGAAGCTTGCAAGCAGTGTGCACCATATACCTTTAGGGAGATGAATATGTAACAGTTTATAACCCTATATACCTAGGTGCATAAATATGTAAATATAGGCCTAGGGACCTATGTAACTATGTATAAGTATGGCAGCCTCTTATGCTGAGAAAGATACATATGTAAGTGATGTAACTGATTGTGTGTACACATTTGAATATTAAATGTTAATATGTTCTTTCTCCATAGGACCTTCATCCCTCAACAGGAGGAACAATGACAACAGAAGAAATTTATGAAGAACGACGGGGAATGTATGTTTTACTTTCTCCACAGGACATTTTTTCTCTCTAGGAAGAAGATGAAGACGAAGAAGAAGACAGCAAAAAAGCATGCAGGAGGTACCGCTGCATATGCCTAGTAGGACATGGCTATATGCTTTTGTTTGGCCTAGGGTGAATCATTAGCCATGATGGGTCTGACACACCCGGCTAAATGAGTGCTAATTAAAGTAGGGCCTATGAATCGTTAGCCATGATGGGTCTGACACACCCGGCTAAACGAGTGCTAATTAGAGTAGGGTCTAAGTAGGGCCTAGGGATAACCAAACAAAGGCTGGGCTATGCACTCGCTGGCATGCATGTTGGTACATTTTGAATGCTTTTTCTCCACCAGAAGATCAACAGCAGAAGAACGAAGCAGAGATCAACAGCAGAAGAAGGACTAAGAGGAGGCAAATTCATGTCTCCATTTCTATTCACAGCAAATAATTTCTTCATTTCTCTCCATAACCATTTCATTTCTCTATCTCTCCTAGGTGTGTGTTGGTGGCTATGCCACAGAGTGTGTGTGATGCGTAATGTGCAGCTATCTTTTGGTGCTGCCACTGGCTATAGCTTCGGCAAAAAGGGGAGCAAGTCTTCCCCTGCCAGTACACAGCCTCTCCACCACTAAGACTCTTATAGTGCCTCCAAGTGGCAACACACGGTAACTGGGCATGTTTTGAGCCCAGGCTAAACTATAAGGGATCTCGGAGTAGCAAGGACCCCAGAGTTGCAGTGCACATTGTAGGTCTACTTCATTCGTGGATATGCTCTGGCACTGCTCCATCCTTGCCCCAGCAATGGGTCAAATTGTCGAGCAGATAAAGATTGTTGGCATTGGTATATGCCAGTATCTTAGGGTGTACTACAGAAAATACTGTCTTCCATATAGGATGTCAGAGGTGCAAGCTTTAAATGTTATACAGAAAGCATGCAGTGACAATCAATTTACTTCATGCATGGCTGAAAATAGCTTGTAATGTTGCTGAGGCTGATGTATTTAAAGTGGGCATGACACGGTCAAACTAAATTTCTCAGTACATCGTTCCACACACCATGGTGTGTATGCTACTGCGCGTTAGCATGTACATCATTGCACACACCTGCCCAGTGTAACAGATTACATACGATACTAGCCAGAACAGCAGGTGTGACCACATTGTGAATGATGCATCGGTACAGTGTCTCATTTGGCATTCACGATAATGTTGTCACTAAAGAGTATAGGCACGCTTGTTATCAGCTGTATATGCTCAGCTGCTTTACAGTGCCCTGAATGGGCCCTTTCTGAGACTTATGTATAGGGAAGCTAAAATATGCGCTTTTATGCACGCATGAATATAAGCCAATGATGTGCATGGAAGCCCCCAACACAGTCTGCAAGTGGTGCTGTGTATGCTGTACAGGTATATGTAAGCCTTTTCATGACGTTGCCTACAATTTAAGTGATCAGCAATTTTCATAATCATTGCAGAAGGCTTAGTTTTATCATTTCATGCAAAACTAATACATAATTGTGTTTTATTGAAGCTACAATGCTCTTCACCTTTATGTTTCTTAGGAGGTTTTGCCTTCAAAGGAAATTAAAATGTTTCTCACCTGAACCCTTGATGTACTACATTGCAAACAGAACCACATTGTTTTGGTTTATTAAATGCTTAAATAGTATAACACTGAATTCTAAAACAGGCTCACAGCATGCATTTTGTTTTCCTTTTTAGATTCATTTATACCAGTGCTATTGTTGATCAGATAAAGGTGTAGTGGTATTTGAAACAACTTGAATGACCAAAGCATCTTGAAAGTCCATGGTGTAATCATCTGACTGTTCATCATGAGTGCAGATTTCTATCATCAAAAGCTTTAAAATGCTAAAATAGTCACACTGCTTACATAAACAATGATTTTGTCATTTCCAGTTAGATTTCAGTGCTAAAGTTGATTTGAAACAATGACCAAAAGCATCATGAAAGTCCAGGGTGTAATCATCTGGCTGTATTCATGAGTAAGGATGTTTGCCTACCTTTATTTAATAGCTGTCCTATCTCAGTTGACATTTCAAGATCTGGAGTAGGTAAGTAAGATCACTCAATTGCTGCTACCTGTCAGATATTTTCTACTATGTTTCTGTGATCACAACCGTATTACAATTCAAGCTTTAAGTAGAATAAATGCTAAATGTCTGTGATACATTTACATCCAGAAATATTTCCCATTTGAGTTTTTCACTGGGTTATTACTGTTAGTTTTCATTACCATATTCTGATTTCTTAACTTTATTTTGTGGAAAACGGAATGGTTCCTTCAGTGACTGTTGGTGTTTAACAAATGCTGTAAATGCTTAAATGTGTAACACTGCTAAAATACACATTCAGTTTTTGTCTTAATTTGAACCAGTGCTGTGGTTGATTACATAAAGGGGGCAGTTCATGGCATTAAAGAAATGAGTAAAGCATTTCAATATACTTCATTTTTCTTTGCATTTTAAGTGTAGAAAACAAGCAACAATGTTTTCCATTGTCTGTTGAAGTTTGATTATCAAAGGTTTTAAAATGCTTTAATAGTATAACATGTATACTGCTAAAATTCACAGCATTTTTTGTCTTTTTTTAGATTCATTTATACCATTGCTAAGGTTGGTTGGAATGAGGCAGTGGCATTTGAAACAATGACCAAAAAGCATCTTGAAAGTCCAGGGTGCAATCATCTGGCCGTGTTCATGGGTGAGGATATTTGCCTGCCTTCAGTGAATGGTGTTTTCTTCTCAAAAGACATTCCAAGATCTGCAATAGGTAAGCAAGGATTGTTCAAGCTGTTGTTTGTGACATTGTTGCCTGCTATGTTTCTGTGATCACAATCAATACAATTCAACCTTGAGGTAGAATAAATGTTAAATTTCTTTGATATATTTTGACAGGAATATTTTTTACAATTCATGTGAGTCTTCCATTACTGAGTAGGTTTCTATCACTATGCACTTAATTCTTTACCTTTTAGCATGCAAAACAGAACAAAAATTATTTTACATAGTCTTTTGGAGTTTATCAAATGCTTTAAAATGCTTATAAATAGTATAACACTACTTAAATGCTAAATAGCACAGCATTTTTGTTTTTAATTATTTAGATTTACTTGTACCACTGCTAAGGGTGTTTGGATGAAGAGATAGTGACCAAAGGCATCAGGGAAATCTTAGGGTGTAACTATCTGCCTGTTCATACTGAGTGAGGATGTTTTCCTGCCAAATGGTGTTAACATCTCAAAAGACATTCAAGATATGCAGTAGGTAAGCAATTGCTATTGTCTTTTATATTGTTGCCTGCTATGTTCTGTGATCACAGCCAATACAATTCAGCCTTGAAGTAGAATAAATGCTGAATTTTTTTGATATATTTTTGATGGGAATATTTTTAATTCATTTAGTTAGTTAGATGAGGTTTTACTGCTCAGTTTCTAACCTATTGGTCTAAGTTGGTCCGGCCACAGCATTTTTTCCAGTTGTGGCTCACTGGCTTGTTTTCCCTAATCCATTGCTTATGCTGAGCACCAAGCAGGTTCCATTTTTTTAGTCTTTGGTATGACTCGGCGAGGAGTCGAACCCCAGACCTTCCGGCTGGAGGGCTTCCATTACTGAGTAGGTTTTTATTACTATATACGTAAGTCTTTACCTTTTTCTGTGCAAAACAGAACAAAAGTTATTTCCAATTGTCTTTTGAAGTTTATTATATGCTTTAAAATGCTTAAAAAGTATAACACTGCTTAAATGCTAATTATCACAGCATTTTTTCTTTTTTTCTAGATTCATTTCTACCACTGCTATTGGATAAAGACATTTTAAGATCTGTCCAGCTGTTCATAGTGAGTGAGGATGTTAATCTGCCCTCAGTTAATGGTGTTTTCATCTCAAAGACATTTCAAGATAGTGCAGTAGGTAAGCAGGATTGCTCAATTGTTGCGTGCTGTGTTTCTGTGATCATAACCAATACAATTCAACCTTGAGGTAGAATAAATGCTTAATTTTTTTGTATATATTCGACAGGATATGTTCTTTTACAATTCGTGTGAGTTTTCCATCACTGAGTAGGTTTTTACAACTATTTACTTAATTCTCACCTTTTTGTGTGCATGGAAAACAAAAAATTATTTTCAATTGTCTTTTGAAGTTTAATTATCAAATGCTTTAAAATGCTTAAATGGTAAAACACTGGTTAAATGCTAAATAGCACAGCAAATTTTGTCTTTTTTAGATTCATCTATACCAGTGCTATGGCTGATTGGACAGAGGCAGTGACATTTGAAACAATGACCAAAATCATCACAGAAGTCTAGGGTGTAATCATCTAGTCTTGTTCATAAGTGGGGATGTTTACCTACCTTCACTCAACGGTGTTTCTATCTCAAAAAACATTTCAAGATCTGCAGTAGGTAAGCAAGATTGCCCAAGTGTTGTTATCTAGCTGTCTCAATTAAACCTTTATGTAAAACAAATGCTAAATTTCTTTGATACATTTTTTTACAGGAGTATTGAGTAAAATTCATGTGATACTTTAATAGGAACATTAGTTGAGATTTTAATTACCATATTACTTCTTTACACACTTTTTGTTGTGAAAACAGAACCAGATTGTATTCAGGTTTCTGTGGAGTTTTAACAAGTTCTTTAATGTATATAGCACTGCCTAAATGCATAACCATTTTTTTTTTTAGATTCATTTATACCAGTGCTGTGGGTGATTGGATAACTGCAGTGTCATTTGAAACAATGACCAAAAGCATCACCACATATATTGTATTTTATTTTCAATAGTTTGTTGAAGTTTATCAATGGCTTTAAAATGCTTAAATAGTATAACACTGCTTAAATGCTAATTAGCACAGCATTTGTGTCCTTTTTAGATTCATTTGTACCACTGCTGTGAGTGATTGGATGAAGAGTGGCATTCGATACTGAGACCAAAAGCATCGGAGACCCGGGAAATCCAGGGTGTAACTTTCTGGCTGTTCATACTGAGTGAGGATGTTTTCCTGCCTTCAGTGAATGGTGTTTACACCTCAGAGGACATTCAAAATCTTCAGTAGGTAAGCAAGTGCTATTGTCTGTCATATTGTTGCCTGCCATGTTTCTGTGATCACAACCAATAGAATTCAACCTTTAAGTAGAATAAATGCTAAATTTTTGTGATACATTTTACATCAGAATATTTTTATACAATTGTTGCAACTTTTTTAACATGTTTCTTCAGTGGATCTTTGTAGGTTTTATCATCATTCACTAGCCGGTGTGTCTGTAACTCTTTATTCGTGTTGTGTGAGAACCAGTACCAAGCGTCTTTTAAATTGCCTGTGTTTTTTTTTTATTTCATTTATTCATTCCAGTATAAATGTAAACATTCATAAATAGGAGCAATAAAATACATTCAAAGGAAGAGATACATTCATAAGAAGAGTGTTGAGTATATGTTCCCTTAAAAATGGATTTGCCTTCAAGAGAACTTAAAAAGTTAACATTAAGTGACACCTCAACTGGCCTGACCTAAATTATTGAATTATTTATCAAAGGATATACAGTCTTTCTTGTTTTTCCTTTTTTTCAGATTTGTTCATACCAGTGCTTTATCACCAAGTGGCTGGCTGATGGAAGAACACTTGACAATGGAAGCAGTGTACAGCCACCAAGCTAAACTTAGCTTCATCCCATCCAAAGGCACAGCTGAATTATTGTAAGAGGTAGGCCATGTTTCTGAGCCAACATCTTTTATTTGTCACATAAAAATAGACTTTAAAATTTCAGGAGTGTCACCATGTCTGTGAGTGTCAGAATATTTTACATAAATGCACTAGCTATCTTTCCCTTGGGCCAGTTTCTGAAATGGCAATATTGTTGAACTAAAGGGAATAGCATATGGTTCAGCCAGTAACACTGTTTTTGTTAAATCTGTGGAAGTTTCTAAAAAAATGGTCATTGCTGCTTGATTTATTATATTACCAACCCTCAACAGCTTTAGTTTCCACAACAATGTCCCTGCCAAGCCAATGATCATTCTGCTCATGGTGCTAATGGAATAAGTTAGCACACCCTCAACTAGGTATTTTCTCCAGAAATTAGGACTCCTTTGTTCTAGGTTGTTGTTCATTACAGTTCTGCCATTTCATTATTGTGTAGTAACTTTGTGTTCTAGTGTTGCTTTGTGTGGCAGGAACTGCAGATTTTCTAAAAAATGTGAATTTTGTGCAAAATGTGTAAAATCCTACAGTTGGGTT